>SJYC01038879.1:0-16780 GCA_006408675.1 Madoqua kirkii
AAAGAGACAGGCTTGTCTCCTGGTGACCCCTGCCTGGCTTCAAACTCATCACAGGGACCAGACTCTCTAGCGCCACCTCAGGCCACTGTCGCTTACTGCCCCAGCTGTTCACCGGCTCCTCGTTCTTTGTTTTTTCTGCTTCCAGATTACAACCCCAAGAATCCAATGGACTCCACATTTTCTGTAAATTTAAAGTATGTGATTTCTGTTTCTCTCTACTTCTTGGCTCAACCCCATGTTTATCTATATACACTCTCTACCATCACACAAAAAAGAAAAAACTAGGAGTAAACTTTTCAATGCCACATGAAACATAAAGAAAACTCAACAGTTATAAAATAGGCAAACACACACAATTAGATACATGTATACACATATATACGTGTGTGTGTACATACATGTGTATGTATACTGTGTGTGTACACACACATCATTTTAACAATGTATACTCACACACACAAGAAAGAGAGAGAGAAGAAACTCAGCAGGGTGCTTTTGATACCTGATGTTGAGGCTTGGCAATTACATATTTTCACAAAAAAAATGCATTAACTTGTAAAATATGTCTCTGTCATGCATTTTTGCTTTAAATGTGAGTCTTCCATGCTGCAGTGGTCGCAGAGAGATGCCACGTGACCGGAAGAGAGCACGGTCGTAATGGTGTAGGGCAGGCTAAAGACTCTGATGCTACATACCTGCAATGCACGCTCAGGTTTTAAAATCCAATTTTCTCTTCCAATTTGAAATCTGCACCTTATATATTTTGATCATACTGTTAAACCACATCCCCATACAGATACATAAAGCAGAAAGCAGAGAATTATATCCTCGGTGGAACAAAGTGCTTTCTTCTCATGGAAGATGAACAGAAAGCAATTGTAAAGCAAGGGTTGCTGTTATTATTACCAGCTTGTTTGCTCTGTGCTATTAACACCTTCCCTTCTGCTCTGGACTTGAGAAATCCTGTTGCTTTCTTTTCCCGCCTCCCACCCATTCCCACCCCTCTAGGTTATCACAGAGCCCCAGTTTGAGTTCCCTGAGTCATAAAGCAAATTCCCATTGGCTTTCTATTTACATGTGTTTGTATATGCAACCATGCTACTCTATGTCTGGTTATTATTAATTTACTATTCCTTGAAATAGTCTTATTGATGTGGTACCTTAGAAACTTTTAATTTAATTTTTTTTTTTTTTAAGTTAACTGAGGAATATTTTAACACACTTGTTTGATTCCTTGTCAAAGCAAGTTCTTTGGATCTGCTTGTTAAGTCAGGCTAAATAAACAATGATGAAATCATATTTCTTTTATAAATCTGAAAACCTGTCCTCTAGTCTTTTCTGTGCTGTCTTAATCTTATCATACTTTAAATTATAATTACTCTCAGCTAGTAATTTCATTAGCGAGCAAACATAGATAAGGGAAACCATGAGTCCAAGGCCTTTCCTTTAACTGTTCAAATTTGAAGATTTTATCACTTGAGAGACTGATTGCTTTCTCAGAAATATGTTCTTTTCAACATATTCTTAATGTGATTTTGCTTTTCAAAACCGCTTTGGCTGTTAGGAAAATCTGGAGAAGATGGGACCTCGTGTTCTGGATTTGCAATTAGAATTTGATGAACAGGCAGTGCTCATGGAGAACATAGTCTACCTGACCAACTCTCTTGAGGTAAGAGGGGCCCGGGGTTATAATAACTAACTGACTACAGTAAACAATCCAGTTCTGTTGTTTTATAATAAGCCTTTTTAAAAACTTCACCTTCTATGTTTAGTACCCTTGCCAAATATATTGTAGGGGGAAAGAGAATGGGTAGTACAGAAGTTATGGGAAGAAGAAATCATCTGTTAACTTATTTCACTTATCAGTTATTCTGTATCTAAAATACTAACTATATATGCCCAAGTTTTCTCTTCAAAATGAGGAAGAGACCTTATAGTCATATACTTTCAAAATCTCTTATATTATGGGACGCTCTGAGTTGCTTCTTTTTCCCACTTTCCTTTAAGACCTCAGATTGACAGATTTGGATTAATTAAAATCCTTGATTCATGATATATCATCAGTGGTCCATGTTTGGCCCTTTTTCCTCCTAGTTAGTAATACATGAACATCCTTGAATCTACTGCCCAACTCAGGAAACAGAACATTAACAGTAGCTTTCACATATTTGAGTTTCTCCCCATCCCATCTTCATGCACCAGGGACAGTTTAATATATAGATTCTAAAAATGCTGTCTCTCATTCAACTTAGGAAGAAGGAAAGATAATTTTCTAGAGAAAATTGTGTTAGAGGACTCAAAAAGTGGTTTTAATAATACTGAAAACATGGTGGCACAGATAATAAAGAATCCACCTGCAGTGCGGGAGACCTGGGTTCGTTCCCTGGTTTGGGACGATCCCCTGGAGGAGGGCATGGCAACCTACTCCAGTATTCTTGCCTGGAGAATCCCCGTGGACAGAGGAGCCTGGCAGGCTAAGTCCATGGGGTCTCAAAAGAGTCCGACACAACTGAGTGACTGAGCACAAAAACAGAACAGGTTTAGATTTCAAAAAAGTGTTTTATGAAATATGGGATTGAAAGAAACAATCATTTCTAAGTAAATATTTTATGTTATGTAATTATAAGTGTGTGGGTTTCCCAAAGAATCTGTCTGCTAAACAGGAGACACAGTTTCGATCCCTGGGTCAGGAAGATCCCCTAGAGAAGGAAATGGCAACCTACTCCAGTATTCTTGCCTGGGAAATCCCATGGACATAGGAGCCTGGCAGCCTATAGTCCAAGAGGTTGCAAAGAGTCAGACATGATTTAATCACTAAACAACAGGAACAACAATTATAAATGCATAATTAAGTATTAGTAGACATCTATTTTATGTATTTCTAAATGTTCATATGTATTCATGGAAATTTGCTTGGATATTTTCATTGGGACAGTGGGAACACTTTTTATTTAGGGTCATGGTGGCTCAGAGGGTAAAGTGTCTGCCTACAATGCAGGAGACCTAGGTTCAATCCCTGGGTTGGGAAGATCCCCTGGAGAAGGAAATGGCAACCCACTCCAGTACTCTAGTCTGGAAAATCCCATGGATGGAGAAGCCTGATATGCTACAGTCCATGGGGTTACAAAGAGTCGGACCTGACTGAGCGACTTCACTTTCACTTATATTCATATATATGCAATTTGCTACATATCTTGAGCTTTTCTGGGCTTCCCTGGTAGCTCAGCTGGTAAAGAATCTTCCTGCAATGCAGGAGATCCCAGTTTGATTCCTGGGTTGGGAAGATCCAGTGGAGAAGGGATCGGCCACTCACTCCCATATTCTTGGGCTTCCCTGGTAGCTCAGCTGGTAAAGAATGTGCCTGCAATGTGGGAGACCTGGCTTCGATCTCTAAGTTGGGAAGATTCCCTGGAGAAGGGAACGGCTACCTACTACAGTATTCTGGCCTGGAGATTCCATGGACTCTATAGTCCATGGAGTTGCTAAGAGTTGGACACGACTGAGCTACTTTCACTTTGAGCTTTTCCATTTATTTGAGTGAAAACCTTTTATCCTCTTTATTGTTTTCTCGTAGGCAGCAGGTAAATGTCAGATTTCCATATAGAAGATGGTAAACATGATTATATAAATAACATACTATGAGACATCCAAGATGAGTGTTAAATAATTGATTATAGATTTCATTTAATGTTTATATGGAAAATAATAAAATTGCACAGATCATTTCATATCAAGTGGAGAACCTAGTTTTGCTATTTGGTGAAATGAGATGATGATTAATTTCAATCATATTAAGTGATACTAATGACTTCCATTTTTTTCCCTCTCTATTTAGCTAGAACATATAGAAGTCAAATTTGCCTCTGAAGCAGAAGATAAAGTCAGGGAAGATTGCTGTCCTGGGAAACCACTTAATGTTTTTAGAACAGAAGTAAGTTGAAAGAATCTCACTGAATCATTGCATTTTAAAGCTGGAAGAGACCTTACAGAGCTTTACATCTAAACCCATCATTTTGAAGATGGAAGCAAAGTGAGGTCCAGAGAAGTTAAGTGATTAGTTTGACTTAGGCCACATAGTTGGTCAGTATTGGGACTGGATTTCAGGTCCTCTAATTCCCTAGTTAGTCCAGTCCTCACTTTTCCTTACTCTACTGTTACGGTTAGCATCAGATGTTGCTTGTGATTTTAAAAATAAGAATATGATTTTAAAAATGTGACTTAAAGATAGTGGACATTGAAATGTGAGACTTTTAAACAGAGAGAGGGAGCTTTCATATTTTGGATGAGTTTTGGTTTGATAATGTTATTTAAGACTTTTGGCTTCTGGTATAAACCAGATTGATGAATCATTTCATATTTTGCTGGTAATGCTTTATAAATTTCTTATTTGGGGGCCATTATTGGTGAAGATAAATATATTTTGGAGTTTGAGGAGATTGTATTTACTAACTCTTAAAGAATCCCTTCAGAATGGAGCATTTGGTAAAGTCTGGTGGAGTGCCATTGTGAGAGTCCGTGAAATGCCCTACTTTTCTTAATAAGCAGAAAACTTACGTAGATCCTGCTGCTCTTATCACATTTCATCAAAGACTCAGCAAAGTACAGTCATTTGAGCCATGGAGATAGGTACATGAAATATTGTTCCCTATACAAATGTGTTTATTTCAAGCTACTTTCAAGCATTCCCTTAAGCTACTATGTATTTATGTTTCATAACACTCAGTTAACTTCTTTCACTTAAAATAATGAGTATTGTCTTTAACTGTATAGCTTATACAATGTGGAAAGTAGTATGATATAGAACTGAGTTTATGCTCAGTAAATATGAGACTCTGTCTCTTTCTAGCTATGTGACCTTGGGCTGCTTTATTAATCTTTCTGGTTTTCAGCTTTTCATCTGTGAAAAGAGGTCTTAAGGAACTGCTTTTCAGGATATAGGAATGATGTCTATAAAGTACCATCATCTGGTACCTAGTAGGAATTCAGTAAATGGTAGTAGTTGTGGAAGAGAATAGAATCGTTGTTACTATCCATCATCTATGTGTACTCATAGTCACTCTTATGCAGGCATTTGGTTATAAGCATGACCTTTTGTACATCTTTTCTTTCATACTTGAGTATCCTTTGATCTTGATTTTAAAATACCAGAATTAAGTCTGTATTTCCTTGGACATTAAAAGTCTAGCAGACACTCCTCTCAGCAGTATTCAGATTTGATTTCTAATAATAGTCATTTTCTCTTTATTTTCTTAGCCTGGTGTATTAGTTTCCCTACTGAATCCTCAACCATTCAGTGGCCACTTCTCAACCAAAATTGAAATCAGGCAAGGAGATAACCGTGATTCTATACTCAGGCGTTTAATGAAAGTGGACCGAGGAATCAAAGGTAAATGGCTTCCCTAAAGTGCACGTTTGGCACTGGCTCATGGATTTGTGAGTTGAGAAGGAAATGGCAGTCCACTCCAGTATTCTTGCGTGGGGAATCCCATGGACAGAGAAGCCTAGTAGGTTATAGTCCACAGGGTCGCAGAGTCAGACATGACTGAGCAACTTCACCTCACCTCACCTCAAGCAGTGGGAAGAAGGATGAGTAACTGGCTTGCTTAGGGACAGTCATGTAATGTGGAAAGAATATTGGACACAGAATTAGGACACCTATCTTCTCTTTTGGGACTAGGTAGCTTGGTGACTTGGACATGTCACTGAAGTCTAAATTGATTTCTCTTTTCATAAAATGAGAACACTGGTTTACGTGTTTTTCCAGGATTCCATCTAGCTTTATTTTGAAAAATATTGATTGATTGGTTTGGCTGCTCCAAGTCTTAGTTGCACTATATGGGATCTTAATTCCCTGACCAGGGATTGGACCTGGGCCCCCTGCATTGGTAACATAGTCTCAGCCACTGGACCAGCACGGAAGTACCAGGATTCCATGTAGCTTTAAAATTATAACAAGCAATTTCCATCTCTCAGAGATATTCAGAATTAAGCAACATATTCCCTTAATATTCCAAATTAACCTGCTTGACTGAATCTGTTCCTGGGGGAGGAAGAGAAAAAGAATAAAATTTTTTGTGTGTCTGTCATGTGTTAGTCATTTAATCCTTTTACAGCTGTCTAACATTGAGGGTATTATTCCCTTTTTGCAGATGATGAAATAGAGGTTTGAATGGCTAAATAACTTACAAAGTTCATATAGCTAGTAAATCTTAAAGCTGGAATTCACACAATTCAAACATAGGTCTTTGTCTGCAAAGCTCATATTCTTTGTTTTAGACAATATGCCTCTGGGTAAAATATGTAAATAGTCTTAATTTATTAGCAAGATTAAGTCTATATCTTTTATGATTAGATTTGATATAATTTGTAGTTCTTTTTTTAAATCACTCAGCTGATCTTATGCGTGAAGGGAGTTAGTGTGTTTCTAAATTATTTTTCTTCCAAATTATGAAGACAAATTAATGTTGAGATTCCCTGTTTTGCATGATCTCTCCCTTCTCTTCTTGATGGCAATCAAGAGTTGATTGGGCCACATACCATCAGTATAAAAATTTCCTGAAAAGATTTAAAGACCCCATACAATGACCTAGTTTTTCAAACTGTATTCAGGGTAACAATATTCCATTTACATAGAAGACTTTAAATAGCCCTGTTCATTCTGCCATGCATTTTTTGTTCTCTCAATTTTTGAGAGACTGTTGTGTGTGGTGTGTGTGTAGAGATAAGTGTGTATGTAAAGACTCCTGTGTAGGTACTAAGGGTTTTGGGGAGTCCACAACGTACTGTTCACTAGGAGACTGCATCTCCTGAAGGAGTAGGGGACTTAACCATTGAAGTACATAATCTCTAAGGAGAAACTGCTGAGTACAGTAAGAGAGGTACAGATACCACTTATAGCAGAGAGAAAGGTGAGCTTATTTATTTCTAGCTGTGGTCATCAGGGGTGGTTTTACGGAGAAAACATAATTTGGATGGGCCCTGTGAGGGTGAAGGGAACGTGTGTACTTGCATGAGGGAAACGCTGATAACTTGTTTCACTGTGTACCAGCAATATGTTAGGACTGAGAATTTTTGTTTTTTGTAGACATTTAAAAACACTGAAAAAATTGTGGTAAAATATGCTAACCATAAAATTGACCACCTTAATCATTTTTTTAAGTGTGTAGTTCATTAGCATTAAATACATTCATATTGATGTGCAACCATCACACTATTCATTTCTAGAACTTTTTCATCATCCCAAACTGAAACTCTGTCCATTAAACAATAATTTCCCATTCTTCCTCCTTCTAGTCCCTGGCAAGAGCTCTTTTATTCTGTGTATTTGACTCTTCTAGTTACCTGTATAAGTGGAATCATACAATATTGTCCTTTTGTATCTGTCTTATTTCTCTTAGCAAAATGTTTTCAAGGTTTATCTATGAAGACATTTAGCATGTTCCCTCAATAAACCAGGTACTGTATAATGATAGTGCCATTCTTGCAACTTATAGGCCACAAAAAGCAGAACTTGAAAATTTTGAAGTGTGAACATACAGGAAGCCATTTTATGGCCTTCCTTTTTGCTGTTTTATATTGCATATGTTGGTCACGAGAAAATTTTGTAATGGGAAGAACTCGTAACTCTGGAGAACAATATAATAGCTTCTAAAGAAAATAGGTATTTGTGTGCACCACTGGATAGGATAATTATGAGGTTGTAGTACATAAGAGGCTTTATTCGTGTATTTGAAATTGGATTATATAATATGTTAAACCTGATTTACCTTTAAATACTCTCAGATACAGCACTGACTAGGTTCTTCGAAACTGTACCAGTGTGTTTTGTTCAGCTTGTCTTTTCTCACTGAGCTTCTGGCATAATTCTTACTTCCTTTGTTATTCTAGCTGTGAATAATGTTATCATAAAGTGCTTTACGTTTGATATTAGTAGCTGCTGTGAAATTTGGAAAATAGATAGAGCAATATTAGGGGGAGTTTACAATTGTTATTCCTCCAAGTATCTACAGAAGAGCTCTAAACTTAAGACTTTTCCAAAAGCCCTCAGGATACTTTGATTTCTAAGAGAACTGAGTATGTGAAATGAGAAAGGAGTGAAATTCAATAACATACTTCTCTGTCTGCTATGATAGCCAGCAAGTTGTCCAATTAGTGCCAATTGTATTGAGGGTGATTATGATCCAGGTCCAGGAGGAACTAGGAACTAAAATCATCATTTCACTCCACAAAGGCTGTGGAGTAACTATTTGATGATAATGACTTTAAATCACTCAAAACCCATGCCACATATGAACTAATAATTTGGAGGTGAAAAGCTCCATTTCACATTATCAATCCCTAGGGACTTTCAATCATTCTCATCTTTTCTCTAAGTGCCTTAAATCTTGCGTAGTTGCAGACTTAAATTTCAACATTTTCAATGATAAGACAGGTCTGGGATAAGAAAAGATAGTAAAGCCACTAAGAAAGCCCCAAGAATTTTATTTGCAGTAATGAAGTACATGGAGAAACATCAAAGCAGATGTGTTTTGTCACTTAGGAGCCTGATTGGGTATTAAGGCTTCTTTGAAATAGTTTGATTCAGAATTGCTTGGAATGATGAGGGAGGTCTGTTTCAGAGAGATTGAGACAGAGAGACAGAGGCATATCTGCAGTAAAAGGCCTTGTGCATAAAATCTGCTGGCAGGACTTGTCATTCTTCCGTAAGAAAATAATTTGATGCCACTGATGTGCATGTTGAATTACAATAGCTATTAAAGTGAATTGTATTCTTCCACTCAAATAAGACCATGGCTGTCATGAAGACTGGGCCTGCTCCTTTCTCATTTTAATTTTCAAGGCTTGTGCTGTATCTGGGGATAGATTATATGGCCTCTGCAGAACCTCTGTAAAGACTCTTAGGCAGGATTGCCTTCATGGTAGTTGCAGGTAATTGCTCTGTAAAGCCTCAGATCCCTACTCTAAGCTTGTCATCCTTTAGTCTTTGTTTCCCAAGGATAATAGAATGCCTGGGTAACTTGTACTCCTCAAATAGCTGCCAGCTGCATTAATGTCTCCTTTTATCTTTCTTTTTAAATCTTATCCCTCTCATGGAAAGAGTCATAGTCTCAAGGCAGCATGAGGGAGTATGGCTTACGGACCACCCAGCAATCTACTTTAGAAAAGGGTGGGAAATAAGTCAGAAGATATCTTCAGTTTTCGTAGATCAAGTTAAGCATAAACTAGCCATGCTATGCTTAGAATGAGCAATAAGCCCAGAGTCAGCATTTGTAGTTATTTATGGTGTTTTTCCACCTTGTAAAATAAAACCATTTGATGTTGAAAAGTCTCAGAATTGCTGAAATAAATACATTTCTTTGGGGTTCAGTTGTTGGCAGGATTGTTGCATCATAAATTTGTTCAAGGGACAAGCGCTTTCTTTGCCAGGAGCTGTCTTATCAGCTTGCACAAGAGCAGATCAGGAAAATCTCAAGCAGGGGAGGGATGGAGCTCATCCAGAAGCTCAAAATTCTAAAGTCTGTGCCCTTTCCCCCTGTTCTTCTCCTTTGTTGTCTCTTATCAGCTTGTTAATACACTTTTCATCATTTAAGCAAAACAAAAATCTGGTAATGCTGTTTCTTAGAGTAATTCTGTTTCCAAAATTATCTTCCAAAAGAAAGCTACAATTCTTGCACTCTTAAATATTCCAAGAAACAAGACAAGAAAAGGAAAAAAAAAAAACTTTTAGGTTTTTTAATGTTCTAAAAAATGGTTAATTGAAGTGTATTAAAAGTGATTTGAGAGCATGTAGGATAATGCTCAAAAATATACTCAGTCCCTCCCCTTGGTTTATAATTCCAGAAGATGTGTTATACAGAAGTTCTGCCAGTTTTTGATCTGGGTAAAAGCTGACAGAGGAAGAAGATTTGTTAGATTTATCTTTGCTTTCTGAGTTTGGGTCCTGTTTAATAATATGATGAAAATATTTTTTAAGATATAATGAGTGTGTTTAAAACATGAATTTTGAGACTCAGCCATGAGTTTGAGCCAGTAACTGTAATTAAATGTTCGTATTGCTACTTTATTTTGCTGTAGACCTTTCCAAAGTGAAACTGATGAGATTTGACGATCCAGTGTTGGGGCCTCGGCGAGTTCCTGTCCTGGGAAAAGAGCACGCTGAAAAGACCCCCATTTCTGAGCATGCTGTTTTCCACGTGGATCTCATGAACAAGAAAATTCATCTTACTGAAAATGGGCTACGGGCAGATATTGGTGATACAATGATCTATTTAGTTCATTAAACAAAGGCATAGGAGATTTATCCTGGTTTCTGAGGATGTTACTGCTATGACTGTGCCTGTAGGTAGGCTCTGAGAACATTAGGCTGGACCTAAATAGATTTAATTTCTGACCATCAAATTCTGCATGTACTCATAACTATACCAAGTTTTCTTCAGTTCCTGGACCTAATAAATTTTTTTTCTTATTGAAACCTCAAATAGAAATAGTTTGTACCATACTTTGTTTTTTGTTTTTGTTTTTTTTTTTTTAACAGATATTTGCTGTTCCCAGAAGCTGTGAGTACTTCAGGTTAATGCAAAAGTGTCAGTATGCTTCTTGTATGAGGTGTAGTTCATGTTATTTATGAGGGGTAAGGAGTAGCTAGCAACTTTTTTATTACATCCATTATGGAGTTAGCTGTTTTTCTTTTTTAAAAAGAAGAATAATTAGATAATCAGTTTTGTTTGTTAAAAGAACTCTCATGATGATTTTAAAAGAACATTACTTCCATTACCTTTGATCATAGTGATGCTTTCTAAGGCCCACTTGACTTCACTTTCCAGGATATCTGGCTCTACATAAGTGATCATACCATCGTGATTATCTTGGTCGTGAACTTATTTTTTGTGTAGTTCTTCTGTGTATTTTTGCCACTTCTTTAATATCTTCCTCTTCAGTTAGATCCATACAATTTATGTCTTTTATCAAATCCATCTTTGCATGAAATATTCCCTTGGTATCTTTAATTTTCTTGAAGAGATCTCTAATTTTTCCCATTCTGTTGTTTTCCTCTATTTCTTTGCATTTGTCGCTAAGGAAGGCTTTCTTATCGCTCTTTGTTATTCTTTGAAACTCTGCATTCAGATATTTATATTTTTCCTTTTCTCCTTTGCTTTTTTTTTTCTGTTCATTTTGCAGCTATTTGTA
The DNA here is from genome assembly GCA_006408675.1 of Madoqua kirkii. Lineage (NCBI taxonomy): Eukaryota > Metazoa > Chordata > Mammalia > Artiodactyla > Bovidae > Madoqua > Madoqua kirkii. The sequence continues at coordinate 11,188 of SJYC01038879.1, forward strand.
TGGCCTCCCTAGACAGCCATTTTTTTCCCATTTATTTTTCATGGGGATGATCTTGATCCCTGTCTCCTGTACAATGTCACAAACCTCATTCCATAGTTCATCAGGCACTCGATCTATCAGATCTAGTCCCTTAGATCTATTTCTCACTTCCGCTGTATATTCATAAGGGATTTGATTTAGGTCTTACCTGAATGGTCTAATGGTTTTCCCTACTTTCTTCAATTTAAGTCTGAATTTATTTAACTTATATGCAGAGCACATCATGAGAAATTCTGGACTGGAAGAAACAAAAGCTGGAATCAAGATTGCTGGGATAAATATCAATAACCTCAGATATGCAGAGTGACACCACCATTATGGCAGAAACTGAAGAGGAACTAAAAAGCCTCTTGATGAAAGTAAAAGAGTGAAAAAGTTGGCTTAAAACTCAACATTCAGAAAACCAAGATCACAGCATCTGGTCCCATCATTCCATGGGAAATTGATGGAGAAACACTGGAAATAGTGTCAGATTTTTTTATTTTACTTTATTTTATTTTTGGTAGAAACTGAAGAGGAACTAAAAAGCCTCTTGATGAAAGTAAAAGAGGACAGTGAAAAAGTTGGCTTAAAGCACAATATTCAGAAAACCAAGATCATGGCATTCAGTCCCATCACTCCATAGGAAATTGATGAAGAAACACTGGAAACAGTGTAAGATTTTCTTTTTCTTTTCTTTTTTTTTTTTTTTTTTTAGCAAAAGCTTCTAACTTTATAGACCAGCATGTTGGAAACTAGGATATGTTCTCCTAACAAGTAGAAAAGTTTCCCGAAAGATTTTATTTTCCTTTTAAAATGTTTTGAAATTACAAAAGTATGACAACACATTTACATGAGGCTTTCAAAATAGACAGTTCCACTATATATTACAATTTTTACGTAGACAAATTAAGATTTTTAGTTGGAATATCAATAGTATACTCTCAAAAATCAATAGAATGCACAGGAAAGTAAGATATACTAGACCTGAAAAGAAATGTGAACCAATTCAATGTAATTAAGACTTATACAACTTTCACACAAGAGCAGGATACAAATTTTATTCAAGTTCCAGGAGACACTGGAACATGATGTAAAACAAGGTGCAAAAGTTTCATGACCTAAATAAAGTGTATTGAAATCATACAGGGCCTGCTCTGTTATTACTGTGAAACTATGTCAGAAATCAATACCAAAAGGTATTTGAAAATAACCCACATAGTTTCAAGTGCAACAATAAATATATAAATGTTTTTGTCAGGAAGTTCTTGCCTGTCCTGTTCCTGGCAATTCAGGGGTTGGGAACCTGGGTCTCCAAAGAATTCCTGTAGGGCGGTAATTGGGTGCAGAACATTTCCTGCCATTAGAATAATCTAACCATCTTAAGAAAACAAGAGATTTTTCTGGATTTCTCTCGGTACTGCAAACTAAAATAAGAAATACAAAACTAACCCCGGGGAAAACATGCCATTTTACAGTGACATCCTGTATAACAACTTTTCCAGCTTGTTCCTCATTCAGCTGGAAGGCCAAACTCCACATAGCTCAGTCCCAGAGACACAACGTCAATACCTACAGTCTGAGACTGGAGGACTAAGGTATGTGATAACTTCCATCAGTCCCTTTTTTTTTTTTCAGTTTGAAATTGACAAATTTTACTACCCATTGCTTTAAAAAGAGCAATTATCGTTGATCAGTTGCTAAGTTGAATCTGACTCTCTGCATCTCCATGAACTCCAGCACACCAGTCTTCTTTGTCCTTCACTATCTCCCAGGGTTTTCTTGAACTTGTGTTCATTGAGTGGGTAATGCCATCCAATCATCTCATCCTCTGTCACTCTCTTCTCCTGCCTGCAATCTTTCCCAGCATCAGAATCTTTTCCACTGTGTCCACTCTTTGCATCATGTGGCCAAAAAGAGCAATACATCTTTAAAAATTGATGAAAACCGCATTGTTCCTTTAGTACACATTCTAAGTTTCTACTGCTCTCCACACAACAGGCCAATAATTCCGCTGGGGCGGAAATAACGACTTTATTCAGAAAGTCAGCAAACTGAAAATATGGTGGACTTGTACCCCCAAAACCATCTTATCGGACTTAGAACTCAGTCCCCTTTTATACTAAAAGTGGAGGGAGTAAAGTCAAGTCAAAGTCCTTTGAACCTAAGTAAGCAAACTGTTAAGTCACAGAGCATAAAAGTCCATCCATAAGAGTTCCCTGAGCAAACTAAAATAAATTCAAGGAATTTGAAGAGCAATGGAAGGCCATAAAAGGTCATTGAATAGGGTCACTCCTCAACCACTCCCCCACACACAATATCAGTAATCTTATGACTATTTAAATCATTCATGTGCTGGGGTAGAAAAAAATTAAGGCTACACAATATATTTAAGATATAATTTCAACTGTTAAAAAGTACAAAGCTTATTTATGAGATGATGTTTTGGAATAAAACCATGGAGTTGCATATCTGTGCACACTTGCATGCACATGTAAATACACAATTGATTGAAATGAGGAGTTGCTTCTTGACACATTTTAAATCATTTTCTCATTATCACTTTTAGTCATATGTATTTCAGCATCTCTGGGACCATGAAAATGAATCAACTGTACTTAAGTTTGTCAATACTACATTTTTTTAAAGGCATGTTTATTTATTTAGATTATGCTGGTCTTTGTTACTTTGTGTGGCTTTTTCTAGTTGCACTGAGTGGGAAATACTCTGTAGCTGTGGTGAATGGGCTTCTCACTGCAGTGGCATCTCTTGTTAGAACAGGTTGCAGGTGGACGGCAGGTGCAAGGCCTCTGTAGTTGCAACACATGGGGTCTGCAGTTTTGGCTCACAGGCTCTTGAGCGTGGGCTCAGTAGTTGTGGTGGCTGGGCTTAGTTACTCCCAGGCATGCGGAATCTTCTCAGACCAGAGAGATCAAACCCATATCCCCTGCACTGGCACGCACATTCTTATCCACTGTACCAACGGGGACGTCTCAACTCTAATACTACATTAAAGAAAAGAAAAAGTAGTATATGTATAAAAAATATATATAGAATACTTTGAGTGCAATCTCTATAAAATACCTATATTCCAAAATAATATGAGAGCATCTCTCCTGGCACAATGGTAAAGAATCCACCCACAAATACGGAAGATAGAGTTCTGCTCCAGGATAAGGCCACAAGCCTCACGGCAACTACAACCAAGTGACACAACTACTGAGCCTGTGCTGTAATGCCCAAGAGCCCAAACTACTAGGCCACGTACTAAAGCTACTGAAGCCCAAGCATCATACAGACCATGCTCTGCTACAAGCACCACAAGAATCCCATGTACCATGACTAGAGAACAGCCCCCACTGCTGGCAACTAGAGAAAAGACCAAGCAGCAACAAAGACCCAGAACACCTAAATAAATAATGTTTCTAAAAAAATAATGATTTTCTCCTTAGTTAATTTTAGATATGTAGTTACTAACAAAAACCAAAGTTTATTTGTTAATTCTGCAATAAAGCAATCAACCAAGGGTAGTAAAGTAGGGACTTCTCTGGCAGTCCTGTGGTTAAGTCCTCAGGCTTCCATTTCAGGAGTTTCAGGTTCAGTCTATACGCAGGGAACTAAGATTCTGCAAGCTGTACCATGTGACAAAGAAGAAAAAAAAATCAGTGAACTTGGATTTCATAGCAAAAAATAGATGATGGAATGAACTTTCCATTCCATTACCAAACAGCAAGATTTTCAAGGAGGTCCTCATTTAGTTTTAAATGTACTATAAATAGTCAGGACTGAATTCCCCTTATTGGCCTCTTTTCCAGATTTTACCATATATTCTGAGTGTGAACACCTGATGTCCACATGCAGCTTCTTTACCCTGGTTGACACAGAGCAGACAGCACATCCAGATGGGCCCTAAGCAATCCCTGCTGCCCAACAACACTGAGACCCTGTCTCCAACCCTTGGGTGAGAAGCCCTGCCCAGGACGGTGCCCAGGGGAGCCTCCTCACAAGGGCCAGATCACCGGGTCAGGGGGAGACGGGATCTAAATGGAGTTGACAGGGCCAGAGGGAAGGCCCCGGGTGAGTGTGCACATACAGGAGTCAGACAGGATACTTCAGAGTCAGACACAATTAGCAAGTCCAAGTAAGGGCATTTCAGGAAGGACAGATTGAGACTCAACTGAGAATATGACCTTACCTAAGAAAGAGCCATTCCTGACTCTTTTATTCCCCTCATCTATGTTTCTTCTCAGCATCCTGTAGAAGTTGATACTGAAAGCTGTTTAATGCCTACAGTCAATACAGTCAATATTCCCCTTCCTAAGCTCCAGCCACACATGCAGGGAAACCATCACCATGGGGAACAGACAGTCCTCTGTGGCCACTGTCTCAGGAGGGGACTCAGGAAAGGCAATTCCCACACAGAGAAAAACACCAGAGCTTTCCCACACTTTTCTTCAGATCACACTCCCCTCCTGGTGAGGCCTCGTGTACACAGCAGCAGGGGGCACCTCAGCTGACCCAACAATCCCCTTCAGATCACAGAGCAGGCCCTGGTCCATCCCAACTCACAGAGTGGCCTCCTCATCCCTGGGGCTGATCTCAGTCTCAGAAGTGGAGGCTAAGAGCCTTGGGGCTCAATGCAGGATCCCGATCAGATTTGCTGCACTGTGAACATACCTGGGACTAGGACCCACACAAGTATCTGAGGATGTCTGATAGGGCAGGGGGCACCATACATGGTTTCGCAAAATGCTTCATGGATCTCATGGGGAGCATGGGTTGAACACCATAAAGGTGGCAAACCCAGCCCACCTCCTACTTTCTTCTTTTCCAGCCTTACTGAGATAGAACTAATGAAATGGATATGTGTATACTTCCCATGCATGCTGTGACCATTTGACAGACAATATACACTGTGAGATATTTATCATATTCCAGTCGTCAACAAATGCATCAACTCCCAGTTGCCATGTTTTGTATGGTGACGACACTTACGATTTACGCTACTGGCCCATTTAAAGTATGTAGTAACACAAGAGAATTTACTACAGTTAGAATGGTGCACATAGCTCCCCAGAACTTACTCATTTTACAACTCAAAGTTCAGACCTTAACATCTCCCCATCTTCCCCACTCCCAGATCCAGAAAACTACCATCCTATTGGCTGTTACTGACTTTCACTCTAGTAGATTCTACCTGTAAGTGAGATCCTACAATAGCTGTCTTTCTCTGCCTTTGTTCACTTAACATAATGTTCTCTACCTTCATCCAGGTTATCCTAAGTGGCAAAAATCTTCATTATTTAATGGCTCAATAATATGTCATCTACTACTCCTTCACTGACTATTCTAAAGCCTTTGACTGTGTGGATCTCAACCCACTATGGGAATTTATTAGAGATGAGAGTACCAGACCACCTTACCTGTCTCCCGAGGAACCTGTATGCAGATGAAGCAACAGAACTAGAAATGGAACAGCTGGCTGGTTTAAAATGAGGAATGGAGTAAGTTGTCACTCAGCTTATTTAACTTATATGCAAAGTGCATCATGAGAAGTGCTGAGCTGGATGAATCT
>SJYC01038881.1:0-62090 GCA_006408675.1 Madoqua kirkii
AAGGCTAGTATTGATGATTTATAAATAGTTATTTGATTATACTAAATTTAGGTGTTTTAAAGGAGAGGATTTTTTCCACCCTCAGAAATCTGCATTTATCAGATTTGCCTTTAGTCCAGTGTGTTTAAAGATCAAGCCAACAATATTGCATTTTTTTTTTTAATTCTTTCTGGAATGTCTTTAGATATTGTCTGTGTCATCTCTTTTCACATGAGGAAAAAATATTAGATATTGACTAATGGCAAGAAAAAATTTGCATTTCTTGAAGGATTTCATGTAGAGAAAGACCAATTCTGATAATCCTAGGAACCCTGAATTCTAACTTTCAGATCATGTGAAGAGATTTTATTGAGCTTCCTTAGTTTGCTTCATACAATTTGAGATTACAGGGCCTAGTTGATGCTTTATTACAGAGTCATTAAGACAAATCATAGAATGTTAGAACTGAACTATCCTTTAGAGATCATCAAGTACATATCATTGTTTGTCTGCTAGGAGCAGGCAGCATAGCAGAATAGATAAGATTACATGCTCTGAGGTCAGACTAGCTAAGTTAGGTTTCCATTTCTTCCACTTGCTACTTGTGTCCTTTTGGCCAGTTACTCAACCCATTTCTTCATCTATGAAATGAAGCTAATAATGTACCTACTTTCTAGGCTTATTGTGAGCTACTCAGGAAACAATCTCAGAAAATCTTACATATATATTAATAGCATAGTGCCTGCCAAGTGGTAAACCTTCTGAAATGCTGCTGCTGACCTTCAGTGATTGGTACTGAATACTACTATACTACTATATCAGGTTATAGTAGTAGCAGTAATAATAGACTTAGGACTAATAGGATTATTGTGGCTAATAATCATATCTTATTTGTTTGGTTCTTTTGGGGCAACTAATTCATTTGCCCTCCATTAGATACTTTTGTTGCTCCCTCAATCTGCATAGCTATAGTTACTCCCTTAATCAAAGTAAGTAATCCTTCCTGAGGCCTAAACAAAGCTACTTAGGTTTAACTTGGCAAATTAAATGAAATGTGCTTGGTCAAAAAAAGAAAAAGGAAAATAATTTTACTATTGTGAGTGATTGTGCCTGTTTTAATAAATAAGCCTATGAACCTATGCTTCCTTGGATTACAGGTGAGTTGGGATTCATGGATTCTCTGTTCCCTCAGTCTCAATTCCAGTCTCTCTTAAAATAAATGTCTTGCTAGACTGAATATGTTTTTTGTGTTTAAAGATACGTAAGTTTTGTACCTTCCTAAATGAACAATGAAACAGAATTCATCAACAAATCAAAAACCTATGTAATCACCTCACAATCAAGGAATAGCACAATGCCAGCACCTCAGAAGCTTCCATACATAAAGACAGACTTATGGCCCAGTGTATGAATAGTCTTTATACATGTTCCATGTGAGATTTTAAAGAATGTTTATTCTGCAGTTGTGGAGTTCTACATACGTGCATTAAGTCATAGATGCAGATTGAATTGTCCAAATCTGTATCTTACCTTCTGTTTTCTTAGTGTACTCTCCATTTTGGAGACATATTAAATCTCACGACCGCAAATTAATACACTTCTCCTCTAGTTCAGACAACTTTTGTTTTATATATAATATTTTATGCTGTGCTTGATGCTAAATATAATATTTTGATCTACATAAAACAGTTTTTGTTTTATATAATGATGCTTCTGATGTTATTTTAGTCTTCTTTTGGTTAGTATTCATATAGAATATCTTTTTCTATCCATTTACTTTTAACCTTCCATAGTTTTATTTTATTTTTATATTTTATTTTGCCAAATTTTAAACCTATCTAAAAGTTAATCAGCCAGTAAACACCCATATACCTATCAGTGAGATTTATCAATTATTAACATTTTGTTTCATTTGTGCTCTCTCTTTAAACATACATTTAAAAAATCTCATTTTGGAATAGTTATAGCTTAATAGAAAAGTTGCATCTAATACGTGGAAGGGAGAAGGCGATGGCACCCCACTCCAGTACTCTTGCCTGGAAATCTCTTGGATGGATGAGCCTGGTAGGCTGCAGTCTATGGGGTCGCTAAGAGTTGGGCACAACTGAGCGACTTCACTTTCACTTTTCACTTTCATGCATTGGAGAAGGAAATGGCAACCCACTCCAGTGTTCTTGCCTGGAGAATCCCAGGGACAGAGGAGCCTAGTAGGTTGCCATCTTTGGGGTTGCACAGAGTCGGACATGACTGAAGTGACTTAGCAGCAGTAGCTGCAGCAATGTATGGAAAGTTCCAGTACACCCTTCATTGGTTTCCCCTAATGTTAACATTTTATGTAACCTTGATTCAGTTGTCAAAAATAAGTAGTATTGGTACACTGCTATTAACTAAAGGCTTCATTAGGACTTTACCAGTTTTTCCGCTAATGTCTTTTTGCTATTATAGGATCCTATCCGTGATACCACCTTGCACTTAGGATATACTTTTTAAAAGTTTTGAGCCATTTGACAGTAAGTTGCAGAAACCATGACAATTCATTTTTTAATACTTTAGCATGGAACCTCCTAAGAACTAGGACATTCTCTTGTATAAAACACAATATACACATATCTTGCCCAAGAAATATAACATTGGACATATATATGCACAGTATAGTTTAGCAGTGTTAGGTAATAAGCATTCCTAATACATGAAGTAATAAAATTTCCAAAATATCTCATCAATAAATTTTTTTCAGAATCTATTGAGATTAAGCATTACATTTTGTGTTCATGTCTCTTGATCTCCTTCACACTACAACAGTTTCTCAGCTTTTCTTTTTTAGTCTTCTGTCACAGTAAAATTTTTGATGTGACTCTATGCCAGTTGTTATTAAGCTTGCCTCACAATCTAGAATTGTCTGTTTTCTGGTTGAATTCAGATTTAATCTTGGCAAGAGTACTACATGAGTGATATTTCCCATTGCATAATGTATTCATGATTGCTGGATTCATATATTGTTGGCATATTCCTATTACTGATGCTGCTAAGTTAGATCATTGGTTAAAGTAGCATCTTCAGATTTCTCAACTGAAAAAGTGATTTTTCCCTTTTATAATTAATAAATAGCCTATAAGGTGATATTTTAAAACTTAGGTGAATATCCTGTTTGCTGGCAAACTTTCAGGAAGTGGTCGCACTTGCGGATCATTTTTCTGCCAGTAACTGCACTGGTATGAGAGTTCTAAATTTTATGATTTTTTTTCTGCATTTATTAGGTATCATCCTTCTGTAAAGAAGAGATTTCCCCTTTGTTTCCAATTTTTGTCTTTCTTCATTCTTTACAAACCACTATGGACTGATGAATTCTTTTTTCATATATGCCATAACCTATTACTATCGTTATGCTTTGACTGCTCAAATTTTCCTGAGTTATTACCCAGTGGGAGCCCTTTCATGCTGGTTCCTGTGTCCTTTTGTTGTCTCCTCATCAGTCTTGGAACAATTCTTTGCTTACTGGCACAAGAAATTTCCAGCTCACCGTGTATTGTCCTGTCCCAGAGCAGGAATCAGTTTTTTTCTCCTAGGAGCCCTGCTTTTTAATGGAGAATGGTATTAAGAAATCAAAATCTGGGTGTTTTGTATGCTCATTGCTCCTAAATTTTTTTTTAGGCCTTTCCAGTGGACAGAGCTAAGAAATATATATATATATACATATTTTTAAAATCATAATTTTATCTAATGCCATAATTCTTCCTTGCCTTCTTCCTGAAAATATTTGTATCTTTCTTCTCACAGAGTAAGAACTTTGGCTCCCAAGAACCTCAGTATATTTACTCATTTGATCTGTTAATAATTTTAAAATTACCAATCCAGGGCTACTATGAACAACAAGTTTACTAAGTAGCGTTCAGTATAAATTTTTTTTTGAAAAATTTTGCAGTTCTTTATGTCCTTAAAATGTTTCACACTAAAACATATAGACAAAGTTCAAATGTTACCTGAATGAATTGCTTTTCATTGGTGGTTTTAATACAGTCATTTGTTTCTCTTTTCATTCAATTTTATACTTTGTTTTTTCCCTTTTTATTTATTTTTTGAGTAATTAAAATACTTCAGTTCAGTTCAGTCGCTCAGTCGTGTCCGTCCGACTCTTTGCGACCCCATGAACTGTAGCATGCCAGGCCTCCCTGTCCATCACCAACTCCTGGAGTTCATTCAAACTCACGTCCATCGAGTCAGTGATGCCATCCAGCCATCTCATGCTCTGTCATCCCCTTCTCCTCCTGCCCCCAGTCTCTCCCAGCATCAGGGTCTTTTCCAATGAGTCAACTTTTTGCACGAGGTGGCCAAAGTACTGGAGTTTCAGCTTTAGCATCATTCCTTCCAAAGAACACCAGGACTGATCTTTAGGATGGACTGGTTGGATCTCCTTGCAGTCCAAGGGACTCTCAAGAGTCTTTTCCAACACCACAGTTCAAAAGCACCAATTTTTTGGCGCTCAGCTTTCTTCACAAATACTTAACATTGTTCAAAAGTCAAAATTACACCCATTCAGAGAATTTTTACTTTTTTGCACCACCTTCTCATATTCTGTAGCTAACCATTTCATTAGTTTCTAGATTATCTTTCCTGTGTTTCTTTATCCAAAAGCAAGCAAATGTTTATTTTTGTGTACTTAACTTCTTCTTTTCTCATTGAAAAGTATATATTGTTTTATACCTTGCATTTTTATTTTTTGATTAATATATATGTAAATATTTTTCTATTTTAGTTCATGGAGATCTCTTTCTTTCTTTGTCCTCCTCCTTTTCTTCCTTTGTCCCCTTCTGTCCCTCTTCTTTCCTCTGTGTTGTAGTGTTGTAAAGGTGTACCATAATTCATTCAACTAGTCTCTTACTGATGGGCATTTAGGTTGTTTATAAATTTCTGATGTTTCATAGAATCTGTATAGAATTATATAGTGACAGACTTTGTGGATATGTAGTTTTGTATTTGTGGAAGTGTATCTTAATAAATTTATAGAAGTGAGCATGTACATTCAAGAGTAAATGTATATATAGTTTTGTTAGCAGATAATCTGAGCACAGGGTACAGCAGGTGTGAAAGCTCTGAGGCAGGGGCATGCAGTGTGTTCTAGGAATAGAAAAGAGGTCACATGAAGAACAGGCCTCAGGAGAACAAGTGACGTCTCCATATCCCATACACCAGTGGCAAAGCTGAGTTAGAGTCCTGGCCTCCATGTCCCCAGTCTGTTGAAGCACACATGTTAGACAAGGGACAGAGGAGCCTGTTGGGCTGCCTTCTGTGGGGTCGCACAGAGTCAGACACGACTGCCACGACTCAGCAGCAGCAGCAGGCGTGAGAGAAAGGAATGCATTTGATCAAGGCCAGCGGTGTCAGGGCTGTTAGGTCAGAAGAGGGAAAAGTCTGTTGGATTCGAGTCAGATAAGACTTTGCAGATAAGGTGGGACATGAAGGGTGATTAGGATTGGAGTAGCAGCTAGGAAGAGCACAGCCGTGTTTCTAGCTTTTAGAACTGTGTGTGGATGAGGTGAAAGCAAATGCATGGCTTGTTTGGGAGATGATGCCAGGAATGGAGTGTTTATCTTGGCAGAATGAGAGATAAATTGGAAATAGATAAGTTAGCAGTAAATTGGGCCTTAGAATGATTCTTGGATTCTAGGCAGATGTTCAAAGTTGATTTAATTACCTCAAGAATCATTGCAAATTTTTGAGGTGGGAATAAGATGACATGTTCCTTCATGTGTTTTACAGTTTGTGGTAGTTGTGTGTGTTTTTCTCTTGAGAAATTCATTCACTTAGTTGTTCTAATGACTGCTTACTAGTTATCTATGTGCCTGGTTCTCAGTGTTAGCTGATACTTCGTTATGCTGTTTTCTCTTAGTTTCTTTGGACATTACTTCACCTCTGTCTTAGAGAATACTGAGTTCCCACCCAAGATTTGTACCATCAATTAAGTTTTCTAATTGCTCACTGCTCTCCTTAGAACTTATTTGGTTTTAAGGTAGGGAGGAAAAACCTCGCACACTTGAAAAACAAACAGGATAGGACATGATCCTTGCTGCTAAGTAAGGGCTTGAGGAATGTGACAGAGGAGTACTTCATGTCTTTTCACTGTAGAGAAGTAAGTGGTAATTTGTTGTATCCCTTGTTTTCCTTATACTGGAGTTAGGTCTAGAACTGTGCTGTCCAACCATGTGTCTATAGAGGACTTGAAATGTGAGTAGTCTGAATTGAGCCGTGAGGTAAAACCAGAGAATACACTTCAGATTTCAAAGACTTACTGTGACAAAGAGAACATAGAATACCTCAGTAATAATTTTCTTTTATGTTGATTATATGCTGAAATAATATTTTGAATAAATTGGATTAAATAAAATATATTAAAGTTAATGTCATTGATTTTGTTTTACTTTATTAAAAAAGGGCTACTGGGAAACTTTAAATTGCATATGTGACTTGCATTTTATTTCTGTTGGACAGCATGGTCTGTAGATAATGAGGTTTTGTCGGGAGCCACAGCCGCCATTGCAGGATGGCGCCGGTTTCCTGCTTCCTGGTTCTTCGCATATATGTAGGCAGATATGCTAATTAGGGATTCTAACAGTGTTCCGTTATGAGCCAATCAGAGGTTGACGTTATGAGCCAATCAGAGGTTGACGTTATGAGCCAATCAGAGGTTGACACGCCTCCCCTCTGGGCTATATAAGCAACTGCTTTCCCTGCATCGGGGCCCTCTCGCCACTTCCTAAAAGAGCTGTAACAATAAACCTGCGTGTCAGAAGAATCCTGTCTGTGGCGTTCTCCTTATCGGCGAGGCGGGCGACCACAAGGTTTAGGTTAAACATTACTTCCTGTTGTCCCACTCTTAGTGATGCTAAATTTTATAATTTCTTAAACCCTTCATTTTAAAGATACATTTTGATTTTGATCACTTGCAGAACTTTCCGTTGTAAAGGTATATATTTTTAAAATCTCTTTCAGAATTTTTGTTGTAAAGGTACATTTTGAGTATTTCTCCAGAGTTAAGATTGGTTATTTCTTTTACAAATGCAAATCTGTAGAGTGATGTTTTGGCATCTTGGGAATATCCTATTCTCAATTTTTTGTCTCATGGTTTTATTACCCCAGTGCTCTCCTGAATAAATTATGTTGGAGACTGAAAAATGGTGATTTTCTAATGCCAAAATATTACTAAACCAAATGTGGATTTGCTTGTCTGCTGTGCAGCAAAGCCAATTTACTGATAGTGGGTTGTGGTGAAGGGAAGTACAGCATTTATTTGTGGGGTGCCAAGCAGGGTTAATGGGCTTCCCTGCTGGCTCAGATGCTAAAGAATGTGCCTGCAGTGCAGGAGAACCAGGTTCAACCCCTGGGTCGGGAAGATCACCTGGAGAAAGGAATGGCAACCCACTCCAGTATTCTTGCCTAGAGAATCCCATGGACAGAGGAGCCTGGTGGGCTATAGTCCATGGGTTCACAAAGAGCTGGACATGACTGAGTGATTAACACACAAGCAGGGATAATGAACAGGCAGCTTGTGCTCAAAACACCGGAACTCTCTGATGGCTTTTAAGTAAGAGTTTTTAAAGGCAACATTTGCGGTGAGGGTTGTAGCTCCTTCACTTTCTTCTGATTGGTTGATGGTGAAATAACAGGCTAACGTTTTGGGACTCTTAATCACCAGCTTTCTCATTCCAGCTAGTTTCAGGTTTCTATGCTTATGATTAGCAGATAATCACTGTCTTCTACCAGGTTGTGATGGGGGCTTAGTTTCTGCAGAAAAACTCGAAGATATGCATCAGTTTGTTAGGTATATCCTTTGAGGAACTAGGCCTCTGTTTTCTCACTGAACTGTTTGCTTTTCCTTTGCTTTTGCATTCCCTCACTTCCCTAATTAGTAATTGCCTTAGTCTACTTAGTGGGAAGGCCTAGGAGACTAAAGGCATTTACTGCAAATAAAAAACAGAGAACATGGAGGGATTTCTGTACCTGAGAGGCCCCTGCAATATCCTGCTCAATTTGTTACCCCCTTCTTTGATACTCCTTAATCCTGAGGGGAAGAGGGTCTGAACAAGAAAAAAAAGGCTTTTTTATAGCATGCTAAGTCATGAATTCAGCAAGGGAACTCTGTTTTAGGGGACTGGGTCATTCTTCTATAAAGAAGAACATTCTTTTTTCTTCTTTCTCTTTTTCATTTATGTTTTAGGTAAAAGAGCAGTGTGGCATGTGAATTGGTCACTTTATTCAACAAATGCTGTACTGTGCTCAGTCACTCAGTCGTGTCCAACTCTTTGCAACCCCATGAACTGCAGCCCGCCAAGCTCCTTTGTCCATGAGGATTCTCCAGGCAAGAATATTGCAGTTGGTTGCAATGCCCTTCTCCAAGGAATCTTCCAACCCAGCGATCTGAACCCAGATCTTCCACACTGTAGGCAGTTCTTTACCAACTGAGCCACCAGGGAAGCCCTGTACAGTAGATGTTTGATGAGAGAAGCTGGGACAAATTAAATTTTAAAATATGGAATTAGCTTATGTTGCTCATTCTTCAAAGGAATCTTATTCTACATCTTTTTGCAACACTAGTACTCACTTCTTAATTTCTGTTATTCTTATAACCTTGAAGTTTCAAAGGTAGCACATTTATTCAACAAATTAGGGAGCGCTTACTAATATTATTTCAGACAGCTGTGTTAAGCACTTGAAATAGAGTGGTGAGCAACATGGCTGCCCTTCATGTAGGATTCATCCTTAGAGTTAACAAGACAATAAGAGCTGCCCAGACCCAGTGAATGAAGGCAGTCATGAAGCTATATCTGAAGTATCTTGATCAGGAGGGATTATATAAGCTTTTGCTAACAACTATGTTCACGTAAATGCTTTGAAGTTCAGAACCCTTCTTTATGGTCATTCTTTATGGTTCTGATGGGAGGAAGGTATATGTAGTTGGCTGCTGTTGTCTTTCTAGTGTAACACTGAATTGTGATTGCAGACCTTTCCCCTCAGTGTGCAATTTTCTTGAATTTTTCTCCTCTAGAAACATTTTTCTGGTGTTTCTGGTGTCCACATCTCTATAAGGTGTGCTTCAGAGGCTCCTAAGACCCTGAAGAAGCAGAACAGTAGGGAGGCAATCACCAGCCAAGCCCTGCCTTGTTCACTAGATTCCATTTGGGCCACTTAGGGAAGAGGCAGTACCATTCTCCTGCTGTAATCAAGTCCATGGAAGAGTAGGAGACTTGTAGAAATTGTGAAAACCCTTAGAGGCTTGGGACAACTTAGCATAGCTTAAACTGTAGAAAACCATCCTTTATTAGGTGGTTTCAAGCATGATCTCTGGGCTTAAATACCTTCTGTCTCTGTTCTCAGGTTCTGGGACTCATGTCTTGCTGAATTGGACCAGCAGCCTTGGGGATGATGAGAGGCCCCTCCTTATCGCTTCTTAGGTAGCAGGCATGGCTGAATCTGTAGTCTCTGAGTCCCCTAAGGAAAGGGCAGGTGATGCTTAGCTAGATAAATGTTTGCTAGTTATCTCTTAAAGGGAATTTTCCACCAAAGAGAAGTTTTCTTTTTATTTAGCTGACACTATATCTTCAGCAGTATCTCCTTCCATGTTAGTAAGATGGCCTTGCCCACAGTTAGGTGTGTACCTGTCTTTAAAAAAATAAGATGTCTGTCAGTTACACTGCTATGACCTCAGGTTCCAGAATATCAAGGCAACATTCTTTAGGTGTTTCATTTTGGATTGAACCTAAGTTTAGAATCAATCAGCTTATTGTTGAAGAGAAAAAGGATATCCCAAGTGACAAGAAAATACCTATTAACTATGGATTGGTTTGGAAATGACTTCTCTAAGTTTCCTGAGGATGTTTCCTTTCTCAGCACACATGCACCTCTGTTGCTTTCACTCGTATCATCTAAGAATGAACAACATTTTATCTCCAACGTGAGGTATGAAGTAGGGTGATTTTACCCCCAACTTTCACTCTTTGGTTGGAATATCAAATCAATCTCTTATAAGGAGCCAGGAAAAAGAAAACTGGGTTCAGGAAGAAAGTAGCTGCTATCATTTCCCATG
The DNA here is from genome assembly GCA_006408675.1 of Madoqua kirkii. Lineage (NCBI taxonomy): Eukaryota > Metazoa > Chordata > Mammalia > Artiodactyla > Bovidae > Madoqua > Madoqua kirkii. Next base: position 10,058 of record SJYC01038881.1, read on the forward strand.
TGTACTTGAAAGTGGGGCAACTGACTAGCTCTTCCTGGCCTTGCTTGGCTAGTGAAAAGAGAAGAGCTGACTTGGATGAAAGGGTGTCCGTATATTCTTAACTTAAAATGATGAACGCTGATCAAGTGAAACTTTATTTCTGGTGACTGCCAGTAATTTCCACCCCTTTGAAATCAAAACTGAAGAGTCTTGACTTTAGTTAAGAGTTTGAAATAATCAAGGAGGCCTCAGTGGAAGGCAGAATAAATTTTTAGTGCTGCAAGTCTCAATAAGAAGATGGTGACATGAACACCACCCACCCCCACCCCCAATCAAAGTATCAGACGTTCGGGGACATGCAGTGGGGAGTTTGTTTAGCTGCCCAAAGAGGTGAAAGAGTGAGGGTGAAATGGGGAAAGGCTGTGTCATCAGCTCTCTGCACTCACTTATTAGGAGCTGATAACGAGAATGACTGGAGTCAGCCTCCTGCCTTCCACCAGTTGAAGCCCCTCTCTGCTTCTTTCCCTTTCGGTGACAACCCTCTTGGTCTGCCTGGGACTCTCCATCCTGGGAAAACCCTTAGGCCAAGGCAAACTGGAATGCTTAGTCCCCCTGGTTGAATTTTGAGGTATTTGGGTAGCACACGTGACCACTGAGAAACTGCCCCAGGTCTGCTTTGTTACTAGTTTCTCGGAGAACAGTACATACATGCAAGATCCTTAATTTGAATAATAACAGTAGCTGCTATCTACTATATGCCAAGTACCTGGTGTTTAATCCTCAGTGCAACTATGTAAGTAGGATATTTTAAACCCAGTTTTATGTAAGAAGAGACCAGAGCTAAGGGCTGGGGCAGTTCCTGTTTTCCAAGGTCAAACAACTAGGATGCAGCTGAACCACATTTGGCTTTGTCTAAATCTAAGCTCTGTCCCTTTTGCACTAGTTGAAGTTGCTGGATTTGATGGCAAACGGTTAGCTGCTCAGGCTGAGAAACTCTGACCATCAGCTTTACCCACTGCTTCCAAACTCATTCCTCTTAATGGTAGTATAAGATTCTACCTATAGAATATAAAGTAATATACAGAGATAAAAGCTGTACATGCGTGTGTGCTTAGTCATGTCCAATTCTTTGCAAACCTTTGGACTGTGCCCCTCCAGGCTCCTCAGTCCATGGGATTCTCCAGGCAAGAATATTGGAGGGGATGGCCATGCCTCCCTCCAGAGGATCTTCCTGACCCAGGATCTGAACCCATGTCTCCTGTGTCTTTTGCATTAGTTGGCGGGTTCTTTACCTGTCTAGCCATTGTGTGTGTGTGCTCAGTCGCATCCAACTCTTTGTGACCCTGTGGACCATAGCCCATGAGGCTCCTCTGTCCATGGGACTCTAGGCAAGAATACTGGAGTGGGTTGCCATGTCCTCCTCCAGGGGATCTTCCCTACCCAGGTATCTACCCTTGTCTCCTATGTCTCTTCCATTGGCAGGTGAGTTCTTTACTGCTAGTGCCACTTAGGAAGACTAGGGAAGCCCCAAATCTGTGCAGTTCAGTTCAGTCGCTCAGTCATGTCTGACTCTGTGACCCCATGTACTGCAGCACACCAGGCCTCCCTGTCCATCACCAACTCCTGGAGTTTACTCAAACTCATGTCCATTGAGTTGGTGATGCCGTCCAACCATCTCATCCTCTGTTGTCCCCTTCTCCTCCTGCCTTCAGTCTTTCCCAGCATCAGGGACTTTTCCAAGGAGTCAGTTCTTCGCATCAGGTGGCCAAAGTATTGGAGTTTCAGCTTTTCCAATGAATATTCAGGACTGATTTCTTTTACGATGGACTGGTTGGATCTCCTTGCAGTCCAAGGAACTCTGAAGAGTCTTCTCCAACAGTTCAAAAGCATCAGTTCTTTGGCACTCAGCTTTCTATTTATAGTCCAACTCTCACATCCATACATAACTACTGGAAAAACCATAGCTTTGACTAGATGGACCTTTGTTGGAAAAGTAATGTCTGCTTTTTAATATGCTGTCTAGTTTGGTCATAACTTTTCTTCCAAGGAGTAAGCATCTTTTAAGTTCATGGCTGCAATCACCATCTGCAGTGATTTTGGAGCCCCCCCAAATAAAGTCTGTCACTGTTTCCCCTGTTTCCTCATCTATTTGCCTTGAAGTGATGGGACTAGATGCCATGATCTTAGTTTTCTGGATGTTGAGTCTTAAGCCAACTTTTTCACTTCAGTCATGTCCAAAATCTGTGCAGGAAGCTACATTAACTACTTTAGTTTGACACCTGTAGCAGCCTCTGAATAACTATTCAGTTTTTAAAGGAACTATGAGGTAACTGGCACATAGCAGATGCTCAGTTAAGGGTAGCTATGCTTATTTTAATTTTGACACATGAGCTGTTATTTGAACTGAAATATTTAAGCTAATGCATGTCAATTCAAACATAAAAATGGCCAAAGATTCAGAATATCCAAGGAAAGAAAATCATGCAATTCTTCAGTTCAAAATTAAGCAAACATACACACAAAAACCAACTCCCCACCCCCACCCCCCAAGGAAAAGCTATCTCAGTTATTTGATTTGGAATAGAGGAGAGGCTTCCTTGCCGTAATGAGGTGTTACACATATAATGCTGAAGTAGAAGCAGAAAATCCTCTTCTAGGGCTCCAAGCTATAAGTACATTTCTGAGGCAAATCTAATCTAGGGGCTCAGCTCTAAGAAATTCCTTTACTAAAATTACTGGAAATTCTTAATGTAATAATGGAAGTCCCAACTTGTAGGGATCACATTAAGAGGTAAATGCACTGGGTTGTGTGGAGGCATGTAAGAAGCTTTTAGGCTACTCTCAATAAAATCTTGATGTTTTTATGTAATCAGTTCACACCTGAGAGTTGTGCCTTTACTAGAGGATGAAACACAGTTATGGTCACATAATTTATAGCTATATTTGAGGAGGACTCATATAACAGATGTAACTTGTTGAAGGTGAAAGAGGAGAGTGAAAAGGCTGGTTTATGACTCAAAATTTAAAAAACTAAGATCATGGTGAAAGGTTGTTGTTGAATCACGACACCGGGATTCTTGGCCCCCGGAGGAGAAGAATTCAATCCGGGGCCGGAGATAAGGCTTGATCGCTCAGAGCTTTTGTGTAATAAAGTCTTATTAAAGTGTAAAGGAGATAAAGAAAGCTGACATAGGCATCAGAAGGGGGTAGAAAGAGTACCCACTTGTTAGTTTTAGCAATGAGTTTATATATTCTCCAACTAATCCAAAGAAGATCTGGAGGTTGTAAAGACCTCACCAGACCTACTCCCATAATTTACATTTTAAGATAACAGAATTAGCCAGAAGGTTTAATCCAGAGACTGTCCTCAGGCAGAATACATTGTTGTTATGTAATCCTAAGAAATGTAGAGAAGTAAGTTTGTCCTTTCTTCCTCCTTGAGAATTCCAGACCCCTCTCTCTTTGGGGACCCCTAGACTTCTTATCAACCTGCCTAGGAAATGACTCTCTCATTGGCATCCAGTCCCATCACTTTAGGGAAAATAGAAGAGGAAAAAGTAGAAGCAGTGATAGATTTTCTTTTCTTCAGCTCCAAAATCACTGTGGACAGTGACTGCAGCCACAAAATTAAAAGACACTTACTCCTTTGGAAGGAAAGGTAGGACAAACCTACACAGCATATTGAAAAGCAGACATTACTTTGCCAACAAAGGCCCATCTAGTCAAACCTATGGTTTTTCCAGTAGTTGTGTACAGATGCGAGAGTTGGACCATAAAGCAGGTTGAAGGCCAAGGAATTGATGTTTTTGAACTGCGATGTTGGAGAAGACTCTTGAGATTCCCTTGGATTTTAAGATCAAACCAGTCAATCCTAAAGGAAATCAACCCTGAATATTCATTGGAAGGACTGGTGCTGAAGCTCCAACACTTTGGCCACCTGATGTGAAAAGCCAACTCATTCGAAAAGACCCTGACGCTGAGAAAGACTGAAGGCAGGAGGAGAAGAGGATGACAGGATGAGATTGTTAAATAGCATCACCGACTCAATGGCCATGAACTATAAGCAAACTCTGGGAGATAGTGAAGGACAGGGAAACCTGGTGTGCTGTGGTCCATGGGGACTCAAAGAGTTGGACACGACTGAGAGACTGAAGGCAGGAGGAGAAGAGGATGACGGATGAGATTGTTAAATAGCATCACCGACTCAATGGCCATGAACTATAAGCAAACTCTGGGAGATAGTGAAGGACAGGGAAACCTGGTGTGCTGTGGTCCATGGGGACTCAAAGAGTTGGACACGACTGAGCAACTGAATAATAATAACAATATATAACGGAAGAGATACATGAATTCAGTTTTATACAGTTCAACAAATGTTGTGTACCCACTAGGTTTCAAGGAATGTGCTAGAGCCTGGGGATACAGGGAGAAAGCACAGGTGCCCCCTGACTGCAGGGAGTTCACATGGAAGCAGATCAAGGACCAATCTGAAATCCTCATAGGGCCTTAGTCTGCTCAGACTTTCATAACAAAATATGGGTAGCTCACAGAACAGATACTTTCCACAGTGCCAGAGGCTAGAAGTCTAAAATCAGGGTGCTAGCATGGTGGTGTCCTTGTGAAGACTCTTCCTGGTTTGCAGCCTTTCCATTGTGTTTTTACGTGGCCTTTCCTCTCTCATAAGCCAGTAGTCCTAATGGACCAGGATCCCACCTCTATTCCTCATTTAACCTTAATTGTCTCCTCAAAGCCCTGTCTCAAAATGTGGTCACATTGGAGGCTAGCTAGGTCTTCAACATATGAATTTGGGGGGATATAATTCAGTCTATAACAATAGGCCCTAATCCACATCACAACAAGTATATTAAAATACACTCATACCAAATGTTATACCCATTATTATTATTATTAATTTGCTGCATAGTAAGTGAAAGAATTTTTATAATTTTGCTTTTGAAATTATTGGGCTCTGAGTAATTTATGATTGTCTGCTACTGCTTACAGAGAAGGCAATGGCAACCCACTCCAGTATTGCCTGGAAAATCCCATGGATGGAGGAGGAGCCTGGTAGGCTGCAGTCCATGGAGTCGCTAGGAGTTGGACACGACTGAGCAGCTCCACTTTCACTTTTCACTTTAATGCATTGGAGAAGGAAACGGCAACCCACTCCAGTGTCCTTGCCTGGAGAATCCCAGGGACGGGGTGCCTGGTGGGCTGCCGTCTCTGGGGTCGCACAGAGTCGGACACGACTGAAGAGACTTAGCAGCAGCAGCAGCAGCAGCAGCAGCAGCAGCTACTGCTTATCAGTCAGTCATTCTTGGATTTTTTTTTTACAAAATTAGAAAATAATCAATTGTTTTCAAATGTAGTGAAATACTACATCTGAATTCCAAATTTGACCTTAATGAGATAGATATGATACTAGATTTTTATGTTTAATTGAGCATTTACTAATTTATACTTTGCAGTTTTTATATTTTGTAGCCAATATATTTTTTTATAGATCTTAAACACTTCTGTAGGCTCTTGTAAAGTTTGCTAGGCCCTATGCCTTGTCTATAGTGTCAAATGGACGAAAGGGTGGGATGTCTCTTAGCTCTGCTTCACACTCCTAGGTAGGTCACTCCTAACTTTCTTTGCTCTTCCAAACTCAGGTGTGGCATTCCCAGCTGACGTGTCTTGCTGGTACTATACCCTGGCTGTGTTCCAAGCACCCTTGTCCCTTCCACCCTACCTTATAGTCTGTTTTCCTTGCCATCTCTGTTACATTGACATCACCATCTACCTGGTAGGAGACTCAGAAGCCATTGCAGTGATCATAAGTCTCCCAAGTCCACCTGTTTTAGGTTTCAAGCTGTTATCAGGATGACTACATGGGAGTTGCCTGGAAACTTTGAATACCGATTTCTATGCCTCATCCCTAGAGTCCTGTGTAGTGGTCTTGGGGCTTGGGTATAATAGGGCTTGGGAATTTTTTTTTTTTAATCAAGCTTGGGAAAGACTCTGATGCTGGGAGGGATTTGGGGCAGGAGGAGAAGGGGACGACAGAGGATGAGACTGCTGGATGGCGTTACCAACTCGATGGACAAGAGTTTCGGTGAACTCCAGGAGCTGGTAATGGACAGGGAGGCCTGGCGTGCTGCAGTTCATGGGGACACAAAGAGTCGGACATGACTGAACTACTGAACTGAACTGAATGTGCTGTCAGGTTTGAGAAGGTGTGGACTTGGGCAATATTGGTGAAATGAAGAAAGAGATGTGGATCTTTATAACAAGAACAATGTTCCCTATATTATGATAACATGAAATCCCATTGGCTTTAATGTTCCAAATCAGAGGTTCTCAAAGGACTCCCCAGCTGTTTCCAAAATGCCTCCAGAGTGTTGCCTTAAGGATGTTCAGGAGCATTCTCTCCTGGCCTCTAGTCTTTGTGTTCCAGAATAGGAAATGGCAGCCCACTCCAGTATTCTTGCCTGGGAAACCCCATGAACAGAGGAGCCTGGCAGGCTATAGTCTGTGGGGTCACAGAGTCAGCCATGATTTAGCGACTGAGCATGCACACCCTGTAACAACAGCTATTATAGGAAGAAATTCTGCTGTCTCTTTATTTTCTCCCAAGTATGAGGCAGGCTCTTTATTTCTTCATAACACATCAGAGACCAAGTGCAAACTCATAATGAAGCTTGCTAAAAGAGCAGAGCAAAACAATAACTCCTATTATGTATAGGCTCAGATGCATTTTCAGCCCCTCTACCCTACTCTTGACCTGCCCCTTCCAAGGCCAGACAACAGCTTTTCTTTCACTCTAGTACTCATTCCAGATATATCCCTATGGTAAGAGTTCAGGCAAAACTAACTTTCAGTCCAAGAAAGAGACAGAAATTTTTTCTCACCTCGCTGCTGAAGCCTGTCCCCTGGGTCTGGTTTTTTATTGCAGAATGATTGAACAGAGTATCTGTACCCTTCAGGGAAAATCAAACCAAAGTTGTACTTTGTGGCTGCACTAAGACAATCACACATACAGTAGTATGGTATCGAGATATATTCTAAAGCCCAGATTATTCACTTAAATGATACCATCTGTTCAATAGCCTTGTCCAGATTTAGATGTATGTACACTTAGTCTAATTCTTTGTCTTTTTAATAAGGGTTCAAAATCCTTGCAATATAGTCTTACTCATGGTCACCTTGTCACACAGGCTGTGGGCACAGTAAATGAATTACGTGTCCTTCAGTTGATATAATAACTGTATATGGTAGTTTTTTCTTCTTAAATTTTAACAAACAGAAAGCAGGTTAAGCAGCTTAACCAAGGTCAAACTTCCAGGAAGGGGCACACTGAGGTTTGAGCTGAGGCCCCTTGGTTCCAAATCTGTAATCTAACTGTTAGGAAACACAGAGAAGCGCTGAGGTAGTAGACTGAATATTGAGTTTGAATAATGGGACTTGGAATAGTAATGCCATAATTAAAATGGGGCAAAAAAGCAGAAGAGGTGGAGTGATGGAAAAGGAGGGAGGGAGATGGTAAGGTCTGCTTGGGCTATGGAACAAGAGCCACTGGGCCTCATTGGGTCCTTGTCTCTTTGTTACTCTGTCCTGGCGTGATGAGTATCTTTCTGAATCATCTTTGTTTCCAAGTTAATCACCATCCTTGACTCTCCAGGAGCTGTGCACCAGCCCAGGCTGTGGTGAAGCAGCCTTTCCGGGGAGCCAGCAGCAGGACAGCAATCACATCCATTGTCCAGACTGGTGGGGACTGGAGCACTGGCCTCTTCAGTGTCTGCAGAGATAGGAGAATCTGTATGTTTTTTTCTCTTCCTTTAAGTTCTTTACTATTTTCTTCCCTGAGACACCAGTAGGTAGAAAAACTACGTTAGGTGCAAGGACAGAAATTAAATGGTTTCAGACTAACTGGACTAATATTCTAGTGACTCAAATATACTCCTTGGCAGGAAGAATTTTGCTTTCAGTGATGTGGATGTTTTGAAAGAGTAAGTGGTGACTTAAAAGATTTTTTAAATGACAAAATCCACTATAAACAAAAATGCACAAAATGGGCTCCTTTGTCTGCAGCGGATGGAGCATAAATTATTATAGGTTTCTTGGTGAATGGCTAGTAATACCTGTAAAAACAACCTCAAGTGTAATGTAGCCTTTGGTCTAGTAATTACATTTTTAGGCATTTAGTCTAAGGAAACAAATCATGTGCAAGGTTTTAGTAACATCATTAAAATTAGCAGCACTGGTTATTTTAGCAACAATCTAGAACAAACCAAGTATTCAGTGGGGGCTTCCATACCATGAATTATTATACAGCCATGAAAAGCCATATTGTAGAATGATACTTAACTGAAATGGAAAAATGTTGGGATACATTTTTAAGTTAAAGAATCGGATTGTAAAACCATACACATTAGACATTATTTGGGGTAGGATATTTAGAGAAATATCTGGAAGGATACAAATACAAATGCTTACAGCAGCTGCTCCAGATGGTATGCTAATGAATAATTTTTCTTTTCACTTATTTCTAGTATTTCTGTGAGGAAGGTGTATTACTCTCATAACAGTAAGATCAATCATAAAACGAAGCTCCCTTTGTTGACTGAAATCTTCAGATAGCTGGTTTAGCTGTGAAGAAGTACCAGCAACACTGTCCTCTACTGCATGATTTTCCCCTGGGTTAAAGTTCAGAGCACATGGATCCTATTTTTACCTTAGGACATTCTGACTGGTCTCTGGTACCATCTGTCAGTATCCTTTTCCAGGACCTGATGCTCTTGCCCTAAGGAGTAAATTGGTCACAGAATCTTCTTTTTTTGGGGGGGGGGTGGTTTCCTTTCTGATGGATGAGGGCTAGTCTCTTAAGTTCAGTAGACTTTAATATTTTCAAAGAATATGGCTTCCCACCCTGTAGAGGCTCTGACAAGATCTGAATTTGTCCTAAAGCCTCATGGGATGTATCAACCAGAGAGCTCTGAGCCATTATCCAATCCAAGGCTTATTCAACTGGGTCTTACTGAGTCAAAACCTCTAAACCATTTTTGGCGTTCTAATCATCCAAGCCTGAACCTTCACTGTTTGCCTGGGCTTCACAGCCAAGAGACCTCCCAGCTCTAAACCATACCTTCCGTCGCTATCCCTTTGACCATCTGACCAAGAGCCCAGCAGATTTCTTCCTACCGCTGCTATGCATGTAAACTCCTGACCAGACAACGATGGCAGCTGTTCTCTGATTCCCTCAGGATTCTTCCTGGTTCTTGTCCACACTCTCTGATTTTGGTTGTTACCCAGTGTTGTAGTACAGAGAAGGCAAAATAACCATAGGGAGATATGGAGATCTTATCCCAATTTGGTAACTGCATGATTTTCTTTTCATAGCTTGTAGCTGGTGATTGGGAGTTGGGGTATCAGTACATTTCCAAGTAGAGCAAAGCTTGAAATATAATGTAGTGGTTAGGAGAACACATTTGTGTTGGGTATAGTCCTTGCCTTGAATCTTAACTCTGCCTCTTACTGGCAATTTGACTTTGAACAAGTTCTCAGAGTCTTTATTATTCCACCTCTAAAATGAGGGTAAATAAAGGTGCCCACCTTAAAGACTGTCAAGATTAAAGCAGATAATACATAGAACCTACTCAAGAACACTGGTCTGGAACATAACTGGGTCAGAGTCTATTTTGGTTGCCTACTATATTGAGTTAAACATTGCCCCCTCAAAATTCCTGTTCACCTGTAGGCTCTGCATGTGGCCTTATTTAGAAACAGTCTTGCATTGTTGTCAAGTTAAAAAGAGGTTATGCTAGATTAGGGTGGGCTCTAATCCAGTGACTGGTATCTTAAGGAAATTTGGACACACACACAGCAAAGACTGCCATGTGAAGACAGGTACAGATTAAATAATGCATCTATAAACCAGACATGGTCAGGGAGCGCCAGCAACTGCCAAAAGTCTGGAGACAAGCATGAAAAAGACTTTCCCCAGAGCTTCCAGAGGATCAACTCTGCCAACACATTGACTTCAGACTTCTAGCCTCCAGAATTCTCTAGTGAGATCTGAGACATCCAGTCTGTGGTATTTTGTTATGGCAGCCCTAGGAAATTAATACTGAAGCAAACATTGAATTTCGTTAGGAGGCTATGGGGCAATTCACAAAATCAGGAAATAAATGAAAACCTGTGCTTACGAGGGACATGATCCATTATCAGGAGATTGTTGACAAACTGGTCAACTCCAAACATTTTAATCCTTATGCTTTCCTGTCTGACAATTACTCTGTCAGCAATGGAGCCCAATTTGCCTAGCTTAAGTCATACCTGCTACTTGACCAGTCCAGGGCATTTTGAGTGACAGTTCTCCCACTACGGCTGGCAATAGTGAAAGGGTATTTTCCTAAATTCACTACTGGGGTGTGTTACTATGATCACCCCCCTCCCCACTGCAATAATACACAGTAATGACCTTAGTAGATTTCAGGTATTAATATTGTTATTATAAATTTTTATCTTCCAGCGTGTTGAAAGCAAAGAGTAGACTCAGGAGACTTAGACTAGCTGTTGCCTAGTTCCAAGAGTACTTAAAAAAAGTTGATCAAAGAAAGGACCGTTCACCATCCCCTCTGCGTTAAACATTTTGCTTAGCTCTGCACCCGACCCCCAACAGTGTTCTGGATCTCCAGCACACTGGGTCTTCTGGGTCCCTGCATGTCCATTTGAGAGCCCATTCTAAGGGCCAGGGAGGAAGGAAGGACATGTGAAGAATACAGTATTCTTTACAGTTGGACGTCACCTGCATAGGAGAGACCATGGATATTATAGTACCAGGTGATTGCAAATGTTCTGTGTCCTAACTGATCTTCCTGGATGGGCCTCTGCTTCATGACTGCTCATAGTGTCTCTAAGCTCATTCTCTCACCAGAAAATTTAAAGGCAATATGGCTTTATACACTGGTTGTCTGCACCACAGTTCCCGGACACAGCTGGGGCACTAGTGCCATGAGTGGTGGATTTTTTTCCTTCTTTGTTTAAAAGGGCTACTTCAACCACAAAGTTTTATTTCAAGCAAATCACTGTGACAGTAGTTGTGGCAAACTTGGAAACAAAAGGGAGATCTTCTTTCCATGACTTTGTTTCACATCAGGTGCCCATCCTGGGAACTGTTTTTTGCGTTAAATGTTGAGAATGACTGCTATAATTTGTCATCCATTAAGCAAAGGGTACATTATGAGCAGTGGTGATTTCCACTTATTTTTGACATTTTGATTCTTCGTTTAATTGCGATTCTATTTTTTAAACTGCCTCCCTCTTCCCACCTCAGCTCTTTCATCTGAATTCACACCGCACAGGGATTAGAAATAGGTGCTTCTATGTCCTTTGAAGATATGGCTTCTGAAAGCTCAGATGAGAAGATGAAGCCAAGATGAAATGAGTGGCTGTGAAATGGCTTCACGGGTGGAAGGCTGGCTGTTCCAGCTGGGGATGTTTGTGATGTTGTCTCAGAGGAGGTTGATGTGGAAGGTGTAATCAACCTGGGTTTATAATTCAGCCAGTGTTTACCTATGTATAGTCATGTGATAGGTGTTACAGACATAATAGTGAATAAGACAGAGATGGTTTCTGAGAGAAGATAGGCAATAAGCAAATAGACAAATAATTGTAGTGGTGCTAAGTGCCATGGAGGAAATAAACAGGGTGTTTTGAAGGAAATTATAGGGGGTAAGTAAAGGATGGCAACTCTGGGGAAATGACTTAAGCTGATTTCTGAAAGATGATAAACAGCCAGCCACTAAAATCACCTTCCCTGTGGAGGCACCACAAGTGTCAGGCAACAAAGAGCTTTGTGTGGAGGAGGAATCATCAGATGCCCAAGATGGGGAGGGGGAGCAGGCCAGGAATTTCTCTTTGGTTTTCTGGAAGAGGAAGAGGCACGAAAAGGCCCCAGACTTGGAGTCACATCTCTGAACTGTATTTTGGGTACACTATATACCATCTGCAAGCAGTCACAACTGGTCATGCTCACTGGTCTTGCCAAGCAGAGATCTGACAAACAGAAGGCACTTATGAATATTTCCTGAGTGACAGACACACCAATGAATGAATTTTAACCTGTATTCTCACTTGCTTCCTTCTTTCCTGCACTTCGCTGAAACAATCATGCACACAGAATCAGAAGGGATATTGAGGTCACCTGGTGGGCCCTCACCAGCTTGTCTTAAGTTCCCCCTAGAGGAGGCCTGGCAAGGACCTGACAGCCTTGGCTTTCTGAACACTTCTGGGGAGGAGGACTCCTCTCTCTTGGAGGCTGCTCAGTGCTTAAAAAAATGGTTTTGAATAGATTACCAGGCACATGATACAAAATTCAAAAGTACCTGTCCCTTTAGTATATGAAGAGCAGGAAGTCCATCCCTTTTCTCCCGTGCTGCCCAGTTATTCCCAGAGCCCATCACTCTTACCCGAGCCCCAATTTAGTCTCTAAAGATATAGACCATTTTAATGAAGATAGATTAATTTTTAATTAGAAAAGCATCATATAATCATGGGCATAAAGAAAAATATAAAAGGCTATAAAGGAAGAAAGCAGTACCCTATAATTCTGGCCACCAGAGATAAACAGTGTTAATATTTCAGTATCCTTCCAGATTTTTCCTTTATATGTGGTATATATAATTGATGCAAATAATGGAATTATAAACATGCAGTTCTGTGTTTTTATTTTGTTTTCATTTAATAATATAGGTGATCAGGCCATATCAGCTCTTCTGGAGCTAATATTTTAGATGGCTGCATAGATTCCATTGTATGAATGTACCACAATTCATTTATCCACAGTTCTTACTAGCAGACCTTTTTGTGGTTTCCAGATGTTTTGCTATTCAAGCCAGTGCTCTGTGAGTATACTCGTATGGCACCATTCATGTGTCCACTGACCTGTCGGGTAATTGCTAAGGAGTAAACCTGCTGGTCAGAGCACATGTCCCATTTTACGTCTCCACTGATGCTGCCAAACAGCTCTCCGTTTAGAAGCTGTGCTAATTTACACTCCCACCCACCTCAATGTATGAGCAAGCTCTATTCCTTTTTTAAGCATCTTTTTCTGTTAGGTGATTCTGCCTTTTTGTAATAACTGATCTGAAATGTGCCTCACTGCAGTTTCCACCCACCTTTCCTGCTTCTGCTCCCTGGGGCTCCACATGGTTCTGTATGGCACCTTTTTATCTTGACTCCCTCTGTGAGTTAGAGGGATGAATAGTGAGCAACATTCAATGCTTGAGGGTGGAGTTCATGTCAGAGAACAGGCCAGTAATATTTAGGTGGTGGGAGCTGACATAACCCACAGGCCTGAGTGTAAGAGAAAGAGTCTGCATTTATGGTTTGGATCTTTCTGGACCCTGAGTTTCTTTAAAAAAAAAAAAAAATATATATATATATATATATATACATATATATATTTATATGTATATATTGGAATATATGGGGCTTCCCTTGTGGCTCAGACCATAAAGCGTCTGCCTACAATGCGGGAGACCAGGGTTCGATCCCTGGGTCGGGAACTTCCCCTGGAGAAGGAAATGGCAATCCACTCTACTATTCTTGCCTGGAAAATCCCATGGATTGGAATATATGTGTGTGTGTCACATATATGGCAGAAAGTGAAGAGGAGCTAAAAAGCCTCTTGATGAAAGTGGAAGAGGAGAGTGACAAAGTTGGCCTAAAGCTCAACATTCAGAAAACAAAGATCATGGCATCCAGTCCCATCCCTTCATGGGAAATAGATGGGGAAACAGTGGAAACAGTGTCAGACTTTATTTTGGGGGGCTCCAAAATCACTGAAGATGGTGACTGCAGCCATGAAATTAGAACATGCTTACTCCTTGGAAGAAAAGTTATGACCAACCTAGATAGCATATTCAAAAGCAGAGACATTACTTTGCTGACTAAGGTCCGTCTAGTCAAGGCTATGGTTTTTCCTGTGGTCATGTATGGATGTGAGAGTTGGACTGTGAAGAAGGCTGAGTGCCAAAGAACTGATGCTTTTGAACTGTGGTATTGGAGAAGACTCTTGCGAGTCCCTTGGACTGTAAGGAGATCCAACCAGTCCATTCTGAAGGAGATCAACCCTGGGATTTCTTTGGAAGGAATGATGCTGAAGCTGAAACTCCAGTACTTTGGCCACTTCATGAGAAGAGTTGACTCATTGGAAAAGACTCTGATGCTGGGAGGGATTGGTGGCAGGAGGAGAAGGGAATGACAGAGGATGAGATGGCTGGATGGCATCACGGACTCGATGGATGTGAGTCTGAGAGAACTCTGGTAGTTGGTGATGGACAAGGAGGCCTGGCGTGCTGTGATTCATGGGGTCGCAAAGAGTTGGCCACGAATGAGCAACTGAACTGAACTGATATATATATACATGCATATACAAATGACACACGAATATGCTTATTTTGTTAAAAAATGGAACATTACAGAAAACAACCATGTCACTCTTTGTCATTTACATATGCATCTATTAGTAATATATATTACTGCTTTGTAGCTCTTTAAACAAAGCATAAATGGTATTATGCTATAATATTATTATGCAGTTTGATTTTTTTTAACTCATAATATATCTTAGAGATTTATCTCTGTTGTTACTTATCTTTCACTGCATTCTTAATCATTCCCTAGTATGATTTACTCATCATGATTTATTTACGCTTTTGTCTATCAATATACACTTGTTTTAAATTTTAAGTCACAAATAATGCAGTACTGGAAATCTTTTTACCTGCCTCTTTGTGTGCATGTGTCAGCTTTACTCTTATATATGGAATTACTGGATCCCAGAGTATTTAAAAATTTTACTTGATTCAGCCAAGTTGCTTTTCAAAGTGTGCCAATTTCCACTCCCATCTGTGTGGGGAGTACCTATTTCTCTACGGTGTCCCACATTTGATATTAAAAAATTAAGAAAAATTCAGCATTCTTATTGGTAATAAATGGTTTCCGATTGTCAATATGCACTTCCCTGATTACTAATGATGTTGAACAACTTGTCATGTTTGTTACCGGCCATTTATGTTTCTTGTTGAGTGAATTACCTATTCGTGTCTTATGTTTGTTTTCGTCTTTTGTTTAATCCTTTATATATTGGTTTATAGGATTTCTTTGTATATTCTGGATACTAAACCTTGGTCTGTGATATAAGTAGCAGAATTTCCTCCGAGAGTCTCCTTCAGACAAAGGATTCCCTCATCCTGCCCGGAGCAAGGACCTTTCATTTCCTAAATAAGCTGCATAATTTCAGCTTGTGCCACAGAAATAAATACCAAGTGGTGGTAGTGAGGGCATTGTCTTGGAACAACCAACTCCACAGTTGTTTACTAGATAAATACATAAAATGTGAGATCATATGGCATATGTGTTATGTGTAGTAGTTGAGACTTTAGAGTCAGAATTATGTGAGTTCAAACGTGGTTTCTGCACCTTCCTAATAAATGTATGAACTTGGGCAAATAGCTTCAATCCTCTGGGCTTTAGATGGCTCGTCTGTAAAATGGACCTAGTAAGAGTAAATTTTATAGGATTGTTGTGAGAATTAAATGAGTTAATACACGCAAAGTACTTTTAGCAGGGCTTGGCACATGGTAAAATCTGTGTAATTACCAGCTATTATGTAATAAAACTTTGGCTTTTATAGTGCTTAGTTTTTATTATATCGGCTTCTGTTCCAAGGTAATTGAATTTTGGGTGTGTTTCCTCAGTATCTGTTACTGCCTCATAACGAACACTAAGATAACGTGGCTATACAATGGGAAGGCTTAAAAATAAAATTAACAGCATGTGTTATTTAAAAAGACATATGAGTCATAAAAATAAGGTTCAAGAATTCCAGTGCACAAAACAACATCTTTACAAAAGGCTTATGAAGGATGGTGGGCATTTCTTTGTCAGTTAAAGTGGTATGGTGCAGGCAATTGTGTAAATACAATTTATTACTCAGCTTGCCAGCTTTATAATTATGCAACTTTGATTAATTTTTTATATGCAGAGATACACACTACTGTATTTTGTAATTGATGCATAAAATTAGTTTTGGTTGACTTCTATGTACCATGATTTCAAAGTTCCTTAAATCAGGGCTGCATACCATATTACTACTCTGAACTCGCGGTAAGTTCTTGGGCCACTTGTTGTCCCCTGACCTTTTCGTACCAGTTGTCAGTGCTGTGTGTGGCTTGCTGATCTGGCTAGGAGTAATGATTTTTTTAAATGTGGGCTGAAACATCCTAGACTTAATCAAGGCTGAATCTAGTGTTTGCTTTGGGCCAAGTGATAACTGCAATACATAATCTAGCAATTATCTCAAGATTCCTAATGAAAGAGAAGAAATAGACATTCTGTCCTAGAAGGCAGGCTGTTCCTCATCCTTCTCCCATTCCAGCCTCATCCCCTTTGTGGGCATGTGCTCCCTCACCCCTTACATGAAATGGAGGAAGTCCAGAATCCAGACACATCCCCTGCAGGTTATAAGATAAAACAGCATTCCTAGATTTCTGCTTCTTTGTCACTGAAACTGGGAGTGGAACTCTGTACTCCTGACTGTTGAAGAAGGAGGGAGGGATGAAGAGTCAGAGACTGGTCTTTGACAGGGTATTTTTAAAAATTAGTTTATTTTAATTAGAGGCTAATTACTTTACAATATTGTAGTGGTTTTTGCCATACACTGACATGAATCAGCCATGGGTGTACATGCGTTCCCCATCCTGAACCACCTCCTCCCACCTCTCTCCCCATCCCATCCTTCTGGGTCATTCCAGTGCACCAGCCCTGAGCACCCTGTCTCATGCATCAAACCTGGACTGGCGATCTGTTTCACATATGATAATATACATGTTTCAATGCTATTCTCTCAGATCATCCCACCCTCGCCTTCTCCCACAGAGTCCAAAAGACTGTTCTGTACATCTGTGTCTCTTTCGCTGTCTTGCATATAGGGTTATCATTATCATCTTTCTAAATTCCGTATATATGCGTTAGTATACTGTATTGGTGTTTTTCTTTCTGGTTTATTTCACTCTATAAAATAGGCTCCAAGTTTCATCCACCTCATTAGAACTGATTCAAATGTGTTCTTTTTAATGGCTGAGTAATATTCCATTGTGTGTATGTACCACAGCTTTCTTATCCATTCATTTGCTGATGAACATCTGGGTTGCTTCTATGTCCTGGCTATTATAAACAGTACTGTGATGAACATTGGGGTGCACTTGTCTCTTTCAATTCTGGACTCCTCAGTATGTAGGACTGCTGGGTCATAAAGCAGTTCCTATTTCCAGTTTTTTAAGGAATCTCCACACTATTCTCCACAGTGGCTGTACTAGTTTGCATTCCCATCAACAGTGTAAGAGGATTCCCTTTTCTCCACACCCTCTCCAGCATTTATTGTTTGTAGGTTTTTGGATAACAGCCATTCTGACTGGCATAAGATGGTACCTCGTGGATTTGATTTGCATTTCTCTGATAATGAGTAATGTTGAGCATCTTTTCACGTGCTTGCTAGCCATCTGTATGTCTTTTTTGGAGAAATGTCTGTTTAGTTCTTTAGCCCATTTTTTGATTGGGTCATTTATTTTTCTGAAATTGAGCTTCAGGAGTTGATTGTATATTTTTGAGGTTAATTCTTTGTCAGTTGCTTCATTTGCTATTATTTTCTCCCATTCTGAAGGATGTCTTTTCACCTTGCTTATAGTTTCCTTTGTTCTGCAAAAGCTTTTAAGTTTAATTAGGTCCCACTTGTTTATTTTTGCTTTTATTCCCATTACTCTGGGAGGTGGGTCATAGAGGATCCTGCTCTATGATTTATGTCGGAGAGTGTTTTGCCTATGTTTTCCTCTAGGAGTTTTATAGTTTCTGGTCTTACATTTATATCTTTAATCCATTTTGAGTTTTTTTTTTTTTTTCTTTTCTGTGTATGATGTTAGAAAGTGTTCTAGTTTCATTCTTTTACAAGTGGTTGACCAGTTTCCCCAGCACCACTTATTAAAGAGATTGTCTTTTTTCCATTGTATATTCTTGCCTCGATTGTCAAAGATAAAGTATCCATGTTGCTGCTGCTGCTAAGTCGCTTCAGTCATGTCCAACTCTGTGCGACCCCATAGACGGCAGCCCACCAGGCTCCCCCATCCCTGGGATTCTCCAGGCAAGAACACTGGAGTGGGTTGCCATTTCCTTCTCCAGTGCAAGAAAGTGAAAAGTGAAAGTGAAGTCACTCAGTCATGTCTGACTCTTCACGACCCCATGGACTGCAGCCCTCCAAGGCTCCTCCGTCAATGGGGTTTTCCAGGCAAGAAAGGAGTGGGTTGCTGTTGCCTTCTCCGAAGGTGTCCATAGGTGCATGGATTTATCTCTGGGCTTTCTATTTTGTTCCATTGATCTATATTTCTGTCTTTGTGCCAGTACCATACTGTCTTGATGACTGTAGCTTTGTAGTATAGCCTAAAGTCAGGCAGGTTGATTCCTCCAGTTCCATTCTTCTTTCTCAAGATTGCTTTGGCTATTCCAGGTTTTTTTTTTTTTTGTATTTCCATACAAATTGTGAAATTATTTGTTCTAGTTCTGTGAAAAATACCATTGGTAGCTTGATAGGGATTATATTGAATCTGTAGATTGCTTTGGGTAGTATACTCATTTTCACTATATTGATTCTTCTAGTATGCTAGTGACATGGTATGTGAGCCTTTGTGTTTGTTGCACTAGAAGGCTATGAACACTACCATGTTACACTCAGTAGAGTGAATAAGATAAAAAAAAGACTGATGATAGCAAATGTTGGTGAGGCTGTGGAACAACAAACTCTCATATGTTGCTGGTGGGAATATAAAGTGGCACAAATACTTTGAAGAACCCTTTGTGAATTTCTGGTAAAATTAAATTTACATCTACCCCATGACCTAGCAATTCCACCTGCAGGAATCCACCCAAGTGAAATGGAAATATCTGTCCACATAAATACTTGTGTATGAATGTTCAAAGTACTTAACCATAATAGCAAAAAATGGAATTATCAGTTGGAAAATGGATAAATGATTTATAGAACATTTATACATTGGAGTTACTACTCAACAATAAAAAGAACAAAGTATAGATGCCTATAACAACATAGATGAATCTCAAGAAACATGCAGTTGAACAAAAGACAGTTACAAAAGTAAACATGATCCATTTATATGAAGTTCGCAAAGAGGTAAAACCCCTTCAAGGAATAGAAATCAGAATAGTGATCATGACTGGAGTGGGGCGGGAGGACTGGGATCATCCGGGAAGGGACACAAGGGAGCTCTCTGGGGTGAGGGCAGTGTTCTACATGTTTGGGTACTTCAGTGAATGTGATTGTCGCAACTCATCCAACTCAACATTTATGGTCTGTGGATTTTCTTGTATATAAATTATGCCTCGATTACATATTTATTGAATACATTTTTAAAGGTTATGGTTAATTTTGTTTTTGCTCTTTCACAGTTCAGATTACTTATATTCATCAAGGTTGTCATCCTTTGCCATAATGTTAACATCTTAATCATTAACCAGGGATTTATAACCTGCAGTCCAATGATAGCTTTCAATGGATCCTTGAACTTTGTGAAACTGAGTGTACAATTTTGCATTTCTGTTGCATGTATTTTTCTTTCCCCTTAAAAGTTCATAGCTATCACCGTATACTCAAAAGGGTCCGTGACCCCAAAATGTATTTAAAACAAAACCTCTGTGTTAATGGTTCATGCAGGATGTGTAAGGAATGGTATCAGTAAGTTAAAGATGAATGAATGAATAATTGATCAACTGTTTCCAGTACATGTTTGAGGAACCAAGCTTCTACTAGTTTACATATTAAAACTGGCAGATGTCAGTGGCTCCATGAAACTGCAAACATTAGAGAAACCTTCAGGCCTGAGATATAGAATAAAGTCCTGATAAGAATAGTAGGCAGAATCAGTGTATCATAAAAGAGCTTTTAATCACATATATAAAAAAGATGCTTGCTATTCAAAAGTATTATATACTGTGTCTATTTTAAATATTGAAGTTAGATAGATGAACATAATAGAAACGGCACTTTTCAACTATAAAAATTATTTAATGCTTTTCTCTTGACAGTAAAAACAATTACTGTAGTGAATGTTAACAGAATTGTAGCAGGTTCAGCTTTGCCAGTGTTTAACAAAAGAAGACAATTTTGATGTGGCTCAGTTATGGCAATTTTCATACACTGGGTTTTGAGAATTGGTCATTCATCCTCAATCCTTGATTGTAGGGAGACAAAGCAGCATTAAATTGATGGTTGTAAATGCTCTTTGAGATGTGAAGTGGCTCCAAGCACCTCTGAGAACCTTGACTTGCTTTTATGTGATTATTGACAGGTTTCTGTGGTCTCTTTTGTCCCATGTGTCTTGAGTGTGACATCGCCAGGCATTATGGAGAGTGTTTTTGTTGGCCATTGTTACCTGGGTCCACCTTTGCGCTGAGAATTGGCACCAGAGAGAGACATAAAATACAGGTAAGTGTGTTTGGATCTATATGTATATGAGAACCTGGATGGATACTTTTCAAACCTGTGATTATTTTTATAAATGAGGTGTGGGTGAGGATATTAAAAACACCATATATAGTGGAAGGCTTTGGGAAAGGAAAGGAAAGAAATTTCTCATTTCACTCGTTACTAGCATGTATATTAAACCAAAATGCCACATTTTGAAGGGTATTTCCAAGGGAGACCTGTTATAATTAGATTGTTGGCCAGTGAGCCACTTCTGTTTCTCTCTTGCTACATCAAGAGAAGACAGTTGTTGTTTCGTTACCCAGTTGTGTCTGACTCTTTGTGACGCTATAGACTGCAGCATGCCAGGCCTCCCTGATCCTCACCATCTCCCAAGTTTGTCCAAGTTCATGTCCATTGGATTGGTGATACCATCCAGCCATCTCATCCTCAGTCATCTCCTCCTCCTGCCCTCAGTCTTTCCAGTGATGACAGGTGGACATGCACCAAATTTGAAGGATAAACTTGGGATAATCTCACTTAAAATGTAGGCTCTCTGGCATATACAGAATTCACTTAGGGGATTCCCTGAGGACACTTCGAAAGAACCAGAAAATTTCTAGTGTGGTTGAGACTGAGGCACAAGGAAAGACTGAGGACAGACAAGTCATACTACTCAGATGTGTACAGATAAAAAGGCATCTTTTTATCTGTTCTTGTGAAATGATCCCTAAATTGTACATTTAGCAAAAGAATATATATATATATGTAAAATGTAATGTGTACATATCTTTATATATCTGTATGCCTAGACTTAGAATTTATTTGGAAATCTATATAAGGACTTCCCACAGTGGTTGTATCCTGACAGGTAACTGGGTGGCCAGGGTGATTTACTTCTTACTTCCTCTCCCTTCTTACTGTGGGAATTTTGGATCATGTACACTTATTACTCCAGATAAGTAAATAAAATAATTAATTATAAATATTAAGTTCTAAGAGAAAAAAGAGATGTTGACAGAGAATTTTCTGTCAGTGAGGCAGTGTTTTTAAAGTATGAAGCCCCGAGGGCCGGTCTCTGAACTGCAAGTATTGGTTAGCAATCAAGGTGCTTGGCACCCGAGTAACCCCAGTGGAGTCGTGTCCATGGGCAATGACTTCAGGGTGGTGGTGGGTCTTGGGAGCAGTGGATGGGATGGGCCAGGAGGTAACACTGTGAGGCCCCCAGGTCGCGGAACTGAGCCTGTGTGACGGCACCAGAACACACATGGTTTCTCCCCTAGGGTACCCTGTGTGAGGACTGGCTGGCAGTGCACTGTTGCTGGCCTTGCTCCATCTGCCAGGTGGCCCAGGAACTCAAGGTGAGAACCTCCCAACTCTATGAAATCTATACGGCCCCTTCGACCAAAGAAACTGTTATTTGATAGAGCAAGAAAACTCCTCCTTCCTCACTTCCACACACCCTCCTCTTAAATCCCTCTTGGTGGAGCGATTGTTCTTGAGTTTTCACTGAAGCTGTATGAAAGTAAATGGTTTCCCACTACTGTGTTTACTGTTGTCCTTTCTTCACACATACCCCCTGATGAAGACACTTATTGGTCTGAAGTTGCTGTCCCAGCTCGGCCATGTTAGGCAAGTTAGAGAGGTAAGTTTTTGCCCTCCACACCCTGCCTGGAGTTTGGAAGGTTGAATTGCCCACCCCCTCCCACCCTACTTCCCCTTTCACCAGGGATGTCTGGGAAGCTGGAAGAATTGTTATATGGTTTTCTTATGCTAAGCCTCTTTTCCCAAAGTATCGATGATGGGGCAGAAGATGGTTAATTAAATTTTAATGTTATATTTTCTTATTTTTGAATTTTTATTGGAGTATGGTTGATTTACAATGCTGTGTTAGTTTTAGGTGTATAGCAAAGTGAATCACATAGGATCTGGACTGGGCCCTAAATACCACTGTAATACAGGAGCATTGCCCTTCGTTTGTCCTGACTCCTTCAATCCTGACTGCATAAAGGAGAAAGCCTCAGCTTGTTGCTGACTTTGACCAACTCTCCACCACGTGTAAATCTTTAGCCCCAGACTCAAGGCCTTTAGGTGGGCAGCTATTGAATTGTGCCCCTCCCCACGCCTTCCTATCAAAGATATGTTTAAGTCCTAACTCCTGGTATGTGTGAATGTGCCCTCATTTGGCAATAGTCTTGCAAATGTAATGAAGATGAGTCTTTAGGGTGGGCCCTAACCCAATATCGCTATTGTCCTTACAAGAAGGGGAGATGAGAGTGTGAGGACTGGCTGGCAGTGCACTGTTGCTGGCCTTGCTCCATCTGCCAGGTGGCCCAGGAACTCAAGGTGAGAACCTCCCAACTCTATGAAATCTATACGGCCCCTTGACCAAAGAAACTGTTATTTGATAGAGCAAGAAAACTCCTCCTTCCTCACTTCCACACACCCTCCTCTTAAATCCCTCTTGGTGGAGCGATTGTTCTTGAGTTTTCACTGAAGCTGTATGAAAGTAAATGGTTTCCCACTACTGTGTTTACTGTTGTCCTTTCTTCACACATACCCCCTGATGAAGACACTTATTGGTCTGAAGTTGCTGTCCCAGCTCGGCCATGTTAGGCAAGTTAGAGAGGTAAGTTTTTGCCCTCCACACCCTGCCTGGAGTTTGGAAGGTTGAATTGCCCACCCCCTCCCACC
Organism: Madoqua kirkii; assembly: GCA_006408675.1. Classification (NCBI taxonomy): domain Eukaryota; kingdom Metazoa; phylum Chordata; class Mammalia; order Artiodactyla; family Bovidae; genus Madoqua; species Madoqua kirkii. The sequence goes on from SJYC01038881.1 coordinate 33,249, forward strand.
CTACTTCCCCTTTCACCAGGGATGTCTGGGAAGCTGGAAGAATTGTTATATGGTTTTCTTATGCTAAGCCTCTTTTCCCAAAGTATCGATGATGGGGCAGAAGATGGTTAATTAAATTTTAATGTTATATTTTCTTATTTTTGAATTTTTATTGGAGTATGGTTGATTTACAATGCTGTGTTAGTTTTAGGTGTATAGCAAAGTGAATCACATAGGATCTGGACTGGGCCCTAAATACCACTGTAATACAGGAGCATTGCCCTTCGTTTGTCCTGACTCCTTCAATCCTGACTGCATAAAGGAGAAAGCCTCAGCTTGTTGCTGACTTTGACCAACTCTCCACCACGTGTAAATCTTTAGCCCCAGACTCAAGGCCTTTAGGTGGGCAGCTATTGAATTGTGCCCCTCCCCACGCCTTCCTATCAAAGATATGTTTAAGTCCTAACTCCTGGTATGTGTGAATGTGCCCTCATTTGGCAATAGTCTTGCAAATGTAATGAAGATGAGTCTTTAGGGTGGGCCCTAACCCAATATCGCTATTGTCCTTACAAGAAGGGGAGATGAGACACAAAGGTAGAGACACACGGAAAGCTGTATGAAGATGGAGGCAGAGACTGGAGTGATGCTACCACAAACCAAGGAGCGCCTGGGGGTACCTGAAGGTAGGAGTTGTTGTTCAGTTGCTCAGTTGTGTCCAACTCTTTGCCACCCCATGGACTGCAGCACGCCAGGCTTCCCTGTCCTTCACTGTCTCCTGGAGTTTGCTCAAACTCAGGTCCATCGAATTGGTGATGTCATCCAACCATCTCATTCTCGGTTGCCCCTTTTTCCTCATGTCCTCAATCTTTCCCAGCATCAGGGTCTTTTCTGATCAGTCAGCCCTTCACATCAGGTGGCCAAAGTATTGGAGCTTCAGCTTTAGCATCAGCTGGGAGAGACAAGGGAATATCTTCTCCTAGAGGTTTCAGAGGGAGCACTGCCCAGCCAACATCTTGATTTTGGACTTCCAGCCTCCAGAATTGTGAAAGGATAAATTTGTGTTGTTCTAAGCCATCTGGTTTGTGGTTCTTTGTTACAGCAGCTGTAGGAAACTAGTAATGTCCTGAATCTTTCCCAGCATCAGGGTCTTTTCTGATCAGTCAGCCCTTCACATCAGGTGGCCAAAGTATTGGAGCTTCAGCTTTAGCATCAGCTGGGAGAGACAAGGGAATATCTTCTCCTAGAGGTTTCAGAGGGAGCACTGCCCAGCCAACATCTTGATTTTTGACTTCCAGCCTCCAGAATTGTGAAAGGATAAATTTGTGTTGTTCTAAGCCATCTGGTTTGTGGTTCTTTGTTACAGCAGCTGTAGGAAACTAGTTAACTCACCATCTACCAAATGAGTAGAATACTCTTGTTTTTGTTAGCGTGGCAGCATAGAGCAGTGCTGAGGACCCTGGGGTCTGAAGCTGAACTGCCTCCTTCATTTACTAATTGTGTAACTACAGGCAAATTTGCGAATCTTCAGTACCTCAGTGTCTTCCTCTGTAAAATGACAGTACTAACTTCACAGGGTTGTGAGGATTTTAACAAGTCAAGACACTTAGCTCAATGTTCAGAAAGGAGCAAGGACTTGGTAAATATTAGCTACTATTACTATTTACTATTACCTTATATTCATAGTAAATGATATACTTTTCCACTTACAGTTGGGATATAAAGTTTTCTATCAAGTTTTAGATTAAAATTAAGTTAATTAGAAGAACATTAAGTAAGTGATAATATAAATGGTTGGTGGATAGGGCAAATATTATGAAGGTGGTAAAACATGAATTGAGCGCTTGTATGTGCCAGGCACTATTCAAAGCACTCTACATATTTTATGACATTTAATGTTTAATATTCCTCAGGAAACTGCTATTATAGTTCCATTTTCCAGACAAGAACCACAGAGAGGTTAAGTAACTTGCCCAAGGCCACACAGCTAGCAGGTGACAGGCAGTCAGACTATTGAGGCTGTGCACTAAGCAAGCAGAGAAGGTTTCTGGCCAAGAGGCTGTCTTGGCTCCCTTGTGGTTTTACAAACTGGATTTATTCTAAGGAGGTGAACTCAGCCTGGTGAGTGTGGAAAGGAAGTGTCGCTCACTCTGCCCCCAGTCATCCCCACTGAAAATAGTCAATTCCTGTGTGACAAAGTCACTCCTCTCCTCCTAGTCCTGCTTTTGGCTGTCCAGGGAAGCTGCCAGCAGCCAAAGCCCTTTGGGAACAATAAAAGGCTCAGTGTTGACATTTAATACATGATAAAGTACTCCCCTCTCCAAGTCAGCTACTGGGAAAAAAAATAGGCCTGAGGGATGAGTCTATTAAGTGAAAAATAAACCTTCTTTTATTGTTTTGACCGAAAACACATACTGCGTTTCACAGCTTATAGCTGGGAACAATATGAAAGTTTGGCAAAGGAGACTGGGGTGACCTCTCCACTCTCACATGATGACCCCTCGCTGTGTGAAGAGCAGATGGCAGATCATGCGCTGGCTACTGGCCCAGGCTTCTCTCAGCTGTGGTCAGAGGTGGTTAGAGGTGTGAGTGAACCTCTCCACAAGGAAGCTCCCCTCCACCTCCACTGCTTTCCCTTTGCTTCTTCTGATCAGCCTGGGCAGTAGAGCAAACTTAACACTTCTTTAGAGCCACAGATCCAAAAAAGTAAAACTCTGGGCTCTAAAAGCGTTGAGTCTGCCAATGAATCATGGTATATCAAACAGAATTAATACATGGACGGTTCTTTGACAATGGATGGTGGAGAGTTGTATTGAAACAAGGTGGCTTAAGGGCCATGACTTCTGATTTCCCCTAGAACTTGTCAAGTCAATGAAGAAAGAAATTAACAAAATTTTGTGCTTCCTTCCCAGGAGAAAAGTTATCCAACATCCAGTGTTTAAGTGAGAGACAACAACCTTGATCTTAAGCTATCTATTTCCTCGGACTTACAAGACACTGTCAGTGGTACAAATCTGAGTTACCCAACAGTGGAGGCTTCTTCTATGTATTTTTCCTCTCACTAGAAAATTCCTTTTGATTTTCTAAGATACAAAATGTGGAAAGGATCTCTGATAACTCCTTGTGGGCAAACAATACCCATACATAAGTAACAGACATTTCAAAGTAATCCATTCAGATCATTACAAATTACAAAACCGGAAAATAAACACATGAAACCCCACTACACCTTTTGGCTTTCTAGTGGCATATACTAACAAAGAAATAAGCTGCCATCCCTGTAACTCTCTATGTTTTAGAACAAAGATAGGAAAAGTATCCCCGGCCCTATAAAAGAACTTTTATAATATATTTTACATGTCTAAGGTTTATTTATACAATTGTCCATAATGACTAACATGTAATACCCTTTCTATAAACATTATTCACATACATATTACCTCATAAAGATTCTCTTTTGGTCTATTAAAAAACACTGTACTGAAAAAACAAGCAGAGACACAAGAGTCTATAGATTATCTGCTGATATTTCCATGGAAAGGTGAAATTTTCTCTTCTGTTTTCTCTTTTTCTTTTTTCCTCTAAACAATACCCTCTCCCCTGACCCAATATAAGCAGCAACAATTCCAGAAGATGAAACTCAGAACTAATGATTAGCACACTATTCTCAGGTGCATTTCTGGCCTGACCTCATTCTAATCACTCAAATTCATCTGAATCTGCCTCCCCATACCTCCACCACTTTTGACTCATGGCCATTTGAAATCTATATTCTGAAGCTGACAGTCCAGAGGTGAAAATTTTAGGGAATGGGGAAGCTTTTCTTAAGCTTCTGAATTTGGCTGGGAACAAATCAGTTTCTTTAATTTGTGCTTTGGGGAAAAAAAAATATTTGTTTTATTGGCTAAGCAGGTTCAAAGGAAAAGCTAAATCTTCATGAAACCCTCCATGAAACTGTAAGCTGTGAAAAGATTCCAGAGATGAAAAAAACAGCATGTGTAAATACTGGGAGTGGTGCTTTCTTGCTGTTCTAAATGTGAGAGGCAGAGGCCAGCCTGCTGCTGCTACTGCTGCTAAGTCGCTTCGGTTGTGTCTTACCCTGTGTGACCCCATAGACAGCAGCCCACCAGGCTCCGCCATCCCTGGGATTCTCCAGGCAAGAACATTGGACTGGGCCACCATTTCCTTCTCCAATGCACGAAAGTGAAAGGTGAAAGTGAAGTCGCTCAGTCATGTCCAACTCTTAGCACCCCATGGACTGCAGCCTACTAGGCTCCTCTGTCCATGGGATTTTCCAGGCAAGGGTACTGGAGTGGGTCGCCAGTGCCTTCTCCAAGGCCAGTCTAAGAAGAAGCAAATCTGAATGAGAGAGCCTTGAGAACGTATTTATAATTAGCCAACATGAACTAATGTTTTCTGGGAATTAGAAGTTGTATTGTTTTCCCCAATCCAGTTTATACAACTTGCTTTTGTGTGGACAGCTTGCCGATACCTAACGTTTTGGTATATCATCTATAAAGTTAAGATTCCTCCCAACTCTGACATTCTATGAGTGCCCTGAAAAGTGAAGTCATTGAAACGTATCTATAGGTGAGCTGTAGGGCTTCATGGCTGTAACAAGTAGATTTCAGAGTCTGAAGGCAGCATCTCCATATTCATTGCTTCTAACGCTGAAGAGCAGCCAACCAAACCCAAATTGACACCAAAGAAAATAGAACCAACATTTAGTCATGGTAGTTGAGAGGAAAGAGAAGACTGACAACTGGTGGCACCCTCACAGACCATGTGTGAGAAGGAGATGTCATTACTGCATTAGCCTTTCTGTGGTCTCATTGTGCCTCTTGCCTCCTCACTTACTGTTTGGCAGATAAAGCCAATGCTGTGGGTCTTCTAACAAAAGCTCTCTGGATCAGAAATTGTCAGGGTGAAAAGACAGAATGGAATTGGAATGGAAAAGAATGCAGATGTAGTGGAGTGATGCAGCATGTGTGGTCAGGGAGGAGGTGAAGGCTGGGGACATTGTGAAGAAGCCCTGGCCTCTCTGGTTTAAACACCTGAGAGGAGAATATGATACCACCCCCCTCATTGTTCTAAACTGAGCTGGAGCGACAGGCCAGACACAACTCTGGAGGCATTTGATGTCTGGTCTTTTCATTTGTCGGTTAGGTGAGAAATTGGCAAGAGGAAATTTGGCTTTGACAGTAGAACAGAAAAACAGGAGGGCCAAGGGTCTTGTGTAACCTATAATGTCACATGGCTCATGTGTTTCCTCCAGCCTGGCCCACCACCCATTGATATTGTGGGAAGACAGATTTACTTTTTCTCCTATTCTCCTTCTGTCTTGGAGACCAGCCTATTGGTATTCCTGTACCGTCCCTCATATCCAAGGAGTATCACATGGCTCAGAACTCTGCACCGAGGAATTTCCATCCAAGCAGACGGTTTGTTCTCTTCAGTATCCCATTATTACTACTCCTCCAAGGAAGATTTCCAAGGCGGGATCTGTGAAGGTGAAAAGGATTTCAGAATCTATTGTGTGTAAATGCAGCCCGGTTCCAACTACAGTTCTTTAACATTTTTAAGTTGTTTGGGCAGGAATATGTCTTTTAATTTCACGAGAGATATGGTGTTGTCCATTCATCATATCAGGAGACACATACTCTCTATTTTCCCATTTCTGTGGATGCCAACTTGATCTTTGGGTTAAGGTGGTTGTTTACCAGCATTCTCCACTATCAAGTTGCTATTTTCCACTTTGATTAATAAGTATATTTGGAGGAGATACTCTGAGCTCTTCAGGCTTTTACCTACTACTTTTAATATCCATGGGTGACTCTTGCCCAAGCCAGTGGCTACTGTAGTGGTTACCAAATGGTGATTTAAAAAAAATTCCATCTGTATTTTGTAGCTGGGACTCTACAGTCAGGAAGAGCTCATCCTTCTCTCTCCTAGTATAGACTCAAGGATTCCTATTTGATTACTTACGAGGATTATTATCCATTACAGCTAAAAATGAACAATCTGAATCAATTGATGAAGAAATACCAGGCAAACCCTAACTGAGAGACATTCTGTAAAATAAATGGCGTATGTTCTTTGAAATGCCAGGATCATAGCAGACAATGACTCAAGGAACTGTTCCAGATGAAAAGAAACTAAAGAGACAAATGTGTGGTACTGGATGGGATCCTAGACTGGACATTAAAACCTTTCTTCTCCATAAATGAATAAGACAATTGGATAAGAGCTGTAGATTAGTTAATAGTGCCATATCAATGTTAATTTCTTGATTTTGGAATTATATAGTGGTTAGGTAACATCACTGTTTTTAGAAAATATACACTGAAATATTTTAGAGGAAAATGAACATTTTTAGCTTGCTCTCAAATGGTTAGGAAAGATTTTATATATATAATTTATATTAAATTTTCATTTGACATTTCATTGACATTTAATTACATATTTAAAAGAGAGAGGGTCAAAACATACATAGGAAAATGTTAATATCTAGGGAACCTAGTAATGAAGGGTATACAGGAATCCCTTGTACATTTTTAGCAACATTTCTAGATATCTGAAATTATTTCAAATAATTTAAAATTCACAAGGCCTCAGAATTTCTCCAAAGCCTGAAATATTGTATTTTGATTTCCAAACTCAACCTGCATCCCTATCACCCCCACACATGTGGCCAATGTCCTCCCCTCCCTGTGTGTCCCTTGGGGCCTCTTCTCTTCCTGAGCACATTCAGGAGGAAGTGCGGCCAACACTTCTGGCTTTCCCTCGTCCAGGTGAGGGCAGGCGGTTTGGATGGGCATCGCAGGAGCTGGCTGCTCTCTATGACTTTGCTGCCAGTGCTCGGCCCTTGGCCCTTCTGAACGCAAATGAAGTCCCAACCGACTATGCTGAAGGGGGACAGGAGAAAACTAAGAGGGTAATGGGAAAGTGGTCCCAGAACATTGAGAAAGACTTGTTTTCTAAAAGACCCAGGCTCAGGGTTTGTCCACAAGTGAGTTCACGAAAACCCAGTAGAACAGGAAATAAGTAGGAGAGTGAACTTTCCATCTCCTGTCCAATGTCTTTCCTTTGGAGCCTGATTTCTTTTCTATCCAAGGACTCCTGCTGATTTAACAGGGCAGTTTTCTCTTTGGGGAAACTTTAGTGATGATCACAGCCTCATTCTTTTCAGGGTGACATCGGACAGTTGGATCTTGCAAGCAAAGTTTATGGGAAACAGCAATCTGGGGAGTCTGACTCAAACTTCCAACTCTCGAAAGGCCAAACTATGATTTGTTGTTACAGAGACAGAATGTACTGAAGGAGGCTGAGCTTTCAAGCAGGCAGCCACATCTGGGCTAACCACTGAGCTTTTATACCCTCTCAGGGCCTGCCAGTGAATTACAGGACTTACTCCTTTGTTGGTGTGCTTCACTCGCCATAACAGCAGGTAAGAGCCATGAGGGGCTTAATGGGGCTGCTTCCTATTCAGAGGGAAAAGCAGGCATAAATACAGAGTCTGCCTCCCATCAAGATAATCAGTTACACAGGACCTGGAGTTACGCTGTCTCCATGGTCCGTCCCCAAACGTGGGCAGGAGTTTCAGCCTGCTGTTCACAACTTTTATATCTTATTTAAATTTTTTCTATTATTATCTTTTTTGGCCATGCCATACAGCAAGCGGGATCTTAGTTCTCTGACCAGGGGTTGAACTCATGCCCCCTTCTTTGGAAGCACAGAGTTTTGCCATTGGATCACCAAGTAAGTTCACATCTTTTAGTCCTTAAAAGGGAAAGTGCCTGTGTTAGTCATATCCTGCTTCTTTTATCTTTGCCTAAGTGGGTACTGGCTGTGATGCTGGGCACCTCCCTTTGGAGATGGGTCAACCCATAGCTATCACAGTGGGCCCAGAAATCACTGCTTTGGTCTGCACAACAGGCTTGACATCAGCAGCTGGGGGCATATCCCTCTGAGACTGCAGGCAAGGTGATTTGAGTCTACTGCTTCTTGATCTCAAGGGAGTAGTAGTGATTTGTTAGCTTTTAAGTACCTTTATTGTGATGTAGCATTGCTGAGAGTCAGCACAGGGACAGGGTAGTGATAGAAAATAACTGCCAATGGAGGGCTGACTGCCACATGAATTTGACCTTCCAGGTTGTGCTAAGTGATATAGAAAGAACTTCAACTCTAGGATCCACTGACATCTTAATACACCTCAAAATCCCATCAGTGGCAGGAGCTGTAAATTTACCCGTGGCTGGCATTGTGCTGTACCAGGTAGCAGCTCATATCAGTCCTGTGTCTACAGGCCAGGGGCTTTAGGATTAGGCAAGTGATGATTCTTTGTTTATTAAGTGATCAGGGGACAGGTCTACTTGAAGTAGAAAACCCTGGAAAGCTTTGGTGTCTCATCTTAAATGAGGTGGCAAGTAGCTTCCAGTGAACACTAGAGTCCAATTGCCTGGATTTATTCCCAACCTCCACCAAGTCCCAGCTGTGTGACCCCATGGAAACTATTTAATCTCTCTAGGTCTTCGTTTCCTTGCCTGTAAAATGGGCATGGTGATAGTGTTTACTTTGTCTGGTTATGGTGAGATTTTAAAATCAGTCAATATATCTTTTTCTTCTCTCATTGCCATGGCTAAGACTTCCAGAACTATGTTGAGTAAGAGTGGTGAGAGTGGGCACCCTTGTCTTGTTCTAGAAAAATGGTACTGATGAACCTATTTTCAGGGTAGAAATAGAAATGCAGATGTGGAGAATGGACTGGAGGACACAGTGGGGAAAGAAGGTGGGATGAAATGAGAGAGTAGGACTGACACATACACTACTGTGTGTGAAACAGATAGCTAATGGGAGCTCAGCTCTGTGCTCTGTGATGACCTAGAGGGGCAGGATACGGGGGTGGGAGGCTCAAGAGGGAGGGGACGTATGTATACACGCAGCTGATTCACATTGTTGTACAGCAGCAACCCACACAACATTGTAAAGTAATTATCTTCCCATTAAAAATAAACAAAAGATGAAAATTTAAAAATATCAGTCAGTATAAGTAAAGCACAAAAAAGAGTGTCTGGCACAAGGCAGGGGGTCTGTCTCATTATTGGCTCAAAAGTATTATTATAAATTAAGAGACCTCTTCAAGGTTATGTATTAAAATCCTGCTTCTTGATTATCTCAAAGAATGGAAAACCATACAGGTGGATACAGACCGTTAAACTGGCTCATGATCACACTCATTACTGGAATTTCTTTTGCCTTAAAAACCTAAATAGAGTTATTAAAATCTTATATCCTAATCAATAAAATGAGGATAACAATAGCTCAGTATTTATTATACTTTATATGATTGTCATGAGATGGCCTCTATTATTCTTCTCACTATATAGATGAGAAAACTGAGACTCAGAGAGGTAAAATGACTTACCCAGAGTGACACAGTGAGTCACATTTGAGGTACAACGGGTGTTCTGATTCTATAGCCTGGGCTGTTCATTGCTATGCCAAAGAGAGGAGTGCGGAAGAAGGTGAAGGAGCTTGGGGTGGGGAGGGGGAAGGAGGAAGGGAAGGAAGGCGAGAGGGAGACTGGCAACTGATAATAAGTATTCTTGGAATGAGTAAGTGGGCGTGGGAATTCAATAAACATATCCTAATGATAACAAAACAGATGACATTTCATGCCTTGTCTACATAATTCCAAACAACCATTTGACCACTTAGAAAAATGAGATTGCTTTTTGCATGCTGCAGAGTCATGGCTTTAAAGAGCTGCGAGGGCCAGTCCCTTTGGAAGGTGAGTTTTTATGATCCTGCAGTCCTGGAATGCTAATGCCTGATCCAAGGCCCTTGTTTGAGGGATGAAATGGGGCTGAAGAAAAGGGAAGCAATTGCCTCTAAGTTTGTGGCATCTCCTTTAAGTTCATTCTCCCTGTGAAGATCTTCTTGGCAGGAAAAGGGAGGATTCATTTATTCTCCAACTGTTCATTCAACACATAGTTGATTGATGACCAAAAATGTTTGATAAATGAATGAATTTCCTTGGCACTTTGAGCTTGTTCCTGTTCATCTCGTCACTGTGCATATCTTTGAATCTCAGTTCAAAGCCGGCCTCCTTGGAGAAACCTTTGTTGTCCACTCTACCTAATGTCACTCATACCTCCCAGTCATTGTCTGTCCCACCAGTTTGTTTCCTTCATAGCGTCTGTCATATAGAAATAATCCTGTGTGTTTAATCATTTTCCATTTATTGCCCTTAATGGAGGCAGGAATATTACTTGCTTTGCTTTGTTCACTGTTGTGAACTGTATGGAACTGTATGGAACAAAACCTCACACACAGTAGATGCTCAATATTTGTTGAATGAAGGTGAATGAATAAGTGAATGAGGTGACATTGATTTCTACCCAGGAAGAAAACATTTTGTGACTTTAAATGGAAATGGAGTGAGAGCTGGGATGTTGGCCTGGAGCCTCTTGGTCATAATGGCATGTCCAGCAGGGGTTTAACTAATCAGCACATACATTTCCTGAATTACAAAGTGTGCCAGGGACATTTAATTTCTGTTAATTGGCACTGAGGAGGAGGGGTTGTTATCAAAATCACCAGCCAGCTGGAAGCATGTCTGTGTCAGACCTGTTTGCAAATCAGAATGGACATTTCATAAACCTTGTCAACCTTGTGAGGCTGCAAGTCCCCAGAGGGGCCGCACCAAGGTGCTCACTAGCTGCATTCAGGGTCATAGACAACCTTAAACCTCAGACCTTCAACAGATGGGAGGTAAGGTGTAGGGACAACCAGAAGACAAAGGACTCATGAGGGTTATGGCATGAGATGCTTTTAAAAATAACTGTCATATTGCCTCAACCCTGGCACCATTCACCAGCTGATCTGAAAAGTGAAAAGAACAAAGACGCTGAGATTTTCTAGTCTTGCAGAGCCAACCCCACTGCTTCCTTTCTGTACCTTAGACAAGTGATTCATCCTCAGATCTGTTTGATCTACAATAGGGGACAGTAACACCCAACTCATGGGGTTGTTGTGAAGGTTAAGTGCGAAAAGGCATGTAAATAGTCATGACAGCTAACGTCACAGAGTGTTTTCTATGAGCTGGACATTGTGCTAGTGACGTCACGCCCCTTATCTCATTTAATCCCCACCAAACCATCAGAGAAAGCACAATTAGAACCTGCATTTTACAAACAAGGGGACTAAAGGTTGGGAAGATTAAATGTTTTTCCCGTGGTAATACAGGGAAGAAATGCAGAGTCTGGATTTGAATCCAGGTCACCTGACTCACTATGTTTGTAACCTCCCTGTAATAAGCCTCTAAGGCAGTGGTCCCCAGCCTTTTTTGATACCAGGGACCAGTTTCGTGGAAGATGATTTTTCCATGATTTAGGTGCAGGGGAATCGTTTGGGGATGAGTCAAATGCATTACATCTATTGTGCACTTCATTTCCACTATTATTTGGGTTCCCTGGTGGCTCAGCTTGGAAAGAATCCGTCTGCAATGTGGGAGACCTGAGTTCTGTCCCTGAGTTGGGAAGATCCCCTGGAGAAGGGAACTGGCTACACACTCCAGTATTCTGGCCTGGAGAATTCCATGGACTATAGAGTCCATGGGGTCACAAAGAGTCGGACATGACTGAGTGACTTTCACTTTTATTTCCACTATTATTACGTTAGCTCCACCTCAGATCATCAGGCATTAGATAGATTCTGGAGGTTGGGGACCCCTGCCCTAAGGGATTAGACCAATACCTGGCATTTAGTATACATGTAATGAATGGCAGCTAGAAGGACCTATTCTTAGTCTAGCATTTCTCCTGATCTTGCCATCACGCCTTTGTCATAACTGCAAAATTCACTGCTAGGGTCCCTTTTGCACACCAGCACCTGGCCTATATGTCTTACTTCATCTTCCCAATGACTTTGTGAAGTGCTGATTATTGTTTTCACTCTTCAGATGAATAAAGAAAGTCCCAGAGAGGTTAGTTAACTTGGTTCAAGATTAGACAGCCACAAAGTAGTCGGGCCAGGATCTGAGCCCAGGGACGTGTGATTCTAAAACCCAGGTGGTTTCCTCTCTATGTAATAGCCATTCTCCATGCTACCGTCTTTCAGAATCTCTTTCTTCTCGGTGGAGCTCTCCTGACAACTAAAACACTCCTTCCAGGACTTCCCTGCTGGTCCAGTGGCTAAGATTTTGCCTTCCAACGCAGGGGGTGCGGGTTCGATTCCTGGCTGGGGAGCTAAGATCCCATATGCCTTGTTGCCAAAAAACTGAAAACACAGAACAGAAGCAATATTGTAGTAAATTAAATATGTGATTTCGCTCAGTTGTGTCTGACTCTTTGTGACCCTATAGACTATAGCCTGCCAGGTTCCTCTGTCCATGGGATTTTCCAGGCAAGAATACTGGAGTGGACTGCCATTTCCTTCTTCAGGGGAGCTTACCAACCCAGGGATCAAACCCTGGCCTCCCTGATTGCATCAGACTACTGTCTGAGCCACCAGGGAAGCAATAAAAATAAAAAATGGTTAATATTAAAAAAATAAAAATAAACCCCAAACCCTACTTCTTTATTTCTCCTTTCTCGCACATCTGTCTGTCTGATCGAGACTAGCTCTTTCGTATACTCCATTTCTGAATTGTTCCTCTCTATGTATGTATGGGTAATAGCTACTGTTCATTGAATACTTTGAGGTACTGCATACCACAATTGGGGCTGTACATGCAGGATCTCGTTTAACCCTTCTGAGAATCCTATGAAGCAGAGATTCTGATTCCCATTTTATAGATGAAAAAGCAGTTTTAGGGAGGTGGTGTAACTTTTCCGAGTTGCTTTAGTCATTTGCCAAAGGAAACGTAACTAGTAAGTGACAAGCTAATCTGATAATCTGATTCCAAAACCCACCACTCTAGCTATTATGTTTTGTTGTTTCTCCATATCTTGTTAAGTTCCAGTGGATTGGGAACACAGCTAGAATAGCTATCCCCAAATCCCTGTTGACTGATGTTTTAAAATTAGTTCTTTATTGGAGATTTCCATGAAGAAGGTTCAAGCTATCAAATTTGCCAACATCTAAAATGAATGTAAGCTTAAAAAAGGATTCAATTTATAAATAGAACATGCAGGATGGAGTATTTGGAAATGTGGTTCTGATATCTAAAAGAAGCCTTCCCTTCCATACAGTATCATCCCCTCTGTCTGACTGCTCTGTCCTTTGTCGAGGAAGCTGCTGCCATCACTCTTGAGTGGAGACTGCCATGTTTTCTCAGGGAGTGTGGTCCTTTGGGTCTCTTCTAGACAGAGAAGAAAAACATCTCCCAATGACCAGGCAAGAATGGGGTAGGAATCCAGATACGATCCTTTGAAGGAGATATTTATTTGAATTCCTCTTTGGTCCTTCAGGTGTTTTTGCTGCCTCCTTATGTTTTGATTCAAGCTTGCTTTTGCTAATTTGTGAGTCTCCTGACTGCAAATAGCTCTCACAATCCACTTGGATGGTCCAGGGAGGAGTCCTTGTTTTCATGGGAAAGAAGATGGCTCTGGCCTCTAGGACATGTGTGGCCTACAGCAGTCAAACTCTGACATTGCAGATGGCCTTCATCAAGTCAGTCGGTCACACTAGCATAGTTTCTAACAGCATTAACCAAGGATACACAGAGTGGCCTTTGCAAATGTGTTTTGCCTTTCTTTCCGGGTCTTGGCTGGCATCGCTTTAGTCTTTACCAGACTGCAACTCTTGTCCATCCAGCAGTGACCCTATTTGCATAATTAGCTTGCGTCTGTGGGTGTGTATTTACTCCCCCAAAGCAATTGCCTTTGAACTTTGGATAAATATCAGCATGGAACACTGGAAGATGTCAGCTCTCTGAGCCTTCTTGTTCCCACAGAGAAGATGAAAATGAGGGTCATTTTGGAAATCATAACCCCCTTCTTCTGAACTGTATATCATTTAGCGTGAGGACAGGCAAAACCAGAAATAGACTTGTGAAGAGGGAGAGATCTAGAGACCGCAGAATGATCATCATGTTCTGATGTCAGTGATCCAGAACCACATTGCAAGCTTTGGTTCCTTTTCAAGTTGGCTGTGCCTGGCTGCCCTTGCAACAGGGGTAGATGTGCTTCTCAGGTCTCTCTGTACAGAATACTCTCAGTCACCTTCTTTTCCACCCCTACTTCTTGGTTGATAAGACCCATAGACTAATTCTCTGGGAGGGCTTCACCCTGAGTTAAACCATCCCCCTACTCCCATCTCCATCTTCATCCCTGTGGCTTCTGCAGAACACACACATTTTGCATCCTCTCCAACTTCAACCATGTTATGTGTTTACAGTTGCTATTGAAGAAGAGGGACATGATGACTTCTTTTTTAATTTTTTAATGGATCTTTCTGGGTCAGGGATTGAACTTGTGTCTCCTGCATTGGCAGGCAGATTCTTTACCACTGAGCCACCAGCGATGCTTGAGACATGGTGACTTAATTAAGGTTTGGATTTAAGAGTTCTGGGTTCTAGTCCTTGTTACCTTGGACAGATCATTTGACCTCTGGGCCATAATTCTACTCTCTAAAATGGAATAACAGCAGTACTTGCCATCATAGAGTTGGGTAAGATTGAATGGCATGCCACATGTACAGTGCTTGGTACACAGCAGGTGTTCAGTAAATGGTAACGATTATCACTGGATGAGAGTTAGTAGTCTCCCTTCCATTTCAAACTCATTATGTGACCGTAGTCAAGTTGCTGAAACATCCTGAGTCTCAGTTTCTTGATCTGTAGTCTGTGGACAAAGATAATTTTTCTCTGAGCATTTCATGAAGTTTTTGGAAGGATTTGGCAGCAGCAACAAGATGTGCTTTAGTTTCAGAATCTGAGAGGCTACTCTGGTTTCTGCAGTTGGCTACCCAGAGGCTCCAGGCAAGGTGCAGAGGAGAGCTGTGTTGAAAACCCTATATTCAAGGAATGTAGGCACAGTCACAGCCCATATTTTCCTTATTCAGGAGCAACAGTGTCTCCTAAAGTGGCTGTACTTAGAAGAATTCTTATAAAAACCCCTTTAAACTCAAATGCCTCAAAACCAGCCATGCCGGTGCATCAAAATCTCAAATCCCAGCAATAAATCAAAGCGTTTGAGTCCCAATGACAGAAACCAGATGGGAGTTTAAATATTCAGTCTGGGTGTGTATGGCCTCAGGTTGCAATATCTTCTTTGATTAGTGTTTACTGAGTACCTCTATGAGCTGTGCTGAAAGCTCCATATGGACATGAGTGGGATATATACATGGGAATGATAAACGTGGGCTTCAGGATAGAGATTGTGAGGGAAGTGGGAGGTGGGGAAGGAAGGAATGAAACTGGGAGAAGCACACAGCAAGTTTCAATTATTTTTTAAAAAGCTAGGTGGTAGATATATGATTATTGGTTTCATGAGGTTAAAGCGTCTGCCTCCAATGTGGGAAATCTGGGTTTGATCCCTGGGTCGGGAAGATCCCCTGGAGAAGGAAATGGCAACCCACTCCAGTATTCTTGCCTGAAGAATCCCATGGACAGAGAAGCTTGGTGGGCTACAGTCCATGGGGTCACAAAGAGTCGGACATGACTGAGTGACTTCACTTTCAGTTTTCATGATCCTATATAATTATGTCTATAGGACATTTCGGAGAAGGTGCTGGCACCCAACTCCAGTACTCCTGCCTGGAAAAAATCCCATGGACAGAGGAGCCTGGTAGGCTACAGTCCATGGGGTCGCTAAGAGTCAGACACAACTGAGCAACTTCACTTTCACTTTTCACTTTCATGCATTGGAGAAGGAAATGGCAACCCACTCCAGTGTTCTTGCCTGGAGAATCCCAGGGATGGGGGAGCCTGGTGGGCTGCCGTCTATGGGGTCGCACAGAGTCGGACACGACTGAAGCAACTTACCAGCATAGGGCATTTAATCATAAAAGGGGAGAAAAGCAGAAAGGAGCCCAAATCCAGAAAAGAAGTAGTAAGAAACACCATTCTGTGGGAGCCATATGTATTTTATCTATCCTGTTTACTCTATCCTCATTGCCTCTCATAGAGCTTGGGCCATGGTGCGTGGTGAATTAACTGCTGTGGATGGATGGATGGGTGAATCTGTAATGCTCCTCCATGTCCTCCATCCCATCATCTTTGATCCCACCTCTGTTGCCTTCCATTTGTCAAAGTGTAGGTCGATCAGCGGAAGGGCTTCCTGGGAACATTTTGTTTCTACTCTGGTCTAGGACATGATACTACAGCTTGGCAAACAGCAGATGGCTTGATCATCATTTAACATTGTTCTATTTCAGGCAAAACGTCCTTGTGAGCTTTATCCTCAATGACGCCAACCTGCCGTAAGGCTCTCTGGAGTTAATTCCCCTACTTGGTCCTGCCTGCTGGGTGACTGTCTTTCATGGTCACCTAAGAGGTTTCTGCAAGTGCTAACATTCCCTTCACTCAACCCGAGGGGGAACTGGGGCCTTCACTCTCAAGACATAAGTAAGAGAAGCCTCAGTGGCAGCAGCTGCCGCCCTGGGAGGCACGTGCTCCCAGTTGGAGATGCCCTTGTTATCCTGCCTGCTTCAGCTACTTGCTCCCTGGGAATGGAGTCGGACTCTGTGGGGCCGGCCTGTGTGAAGAGGCAGCGAGAGGATCAAGATGGGGGCCTGTTCATCTTGCTGAAGTCAAGTACATGCTTCCTTACCTGCCTGTATGAGACCAGAGGAGCTGGGACACTGAAGTTTATCATTTACACCTAGGAAACTCTTAGCTGAAAAAGACAGGTGAACAAGCATGGAAACACCTGTCCTCCAGGTCAGCTCCTTGCCTCAGCTGAGGGCCTACAAAGGCAAATGTTAAGGGCTGAACAGCAACAAGGATGGGGGCCAGGAAGAGTGTTGGGCTTGATAGTAGTGCTCTCAACTTCTGAGTGACCCCTCTGGGCCCTACTCTGTACGACAGGGTAATAGTCCAGACATTTCAGAATCACTATGACACAGTGAAAGTGTTAGTCGCTCAGTCGTGTCTGACTTTTTGTGACCCTAGGCTCTGTCCGTGGGATTTCCCAGGCAAGAATACTGGAGTGGGTAGTCATTCCCTTCTCCAAGGGATCTTCCCACCAGGGGTCAAACCCAGGTCTCCTGCGCTGCAGGCAGCCTTTATTGTCTGAGCCACCAGGGAAGCCAAGTATGTCACAGGTATTAGCTAATCAGAATGAAGAAGGGTTTCATTGCTGTGGGTCTCAACTGCAGCTGGTCTTAGCTTTTGGATGGGAGAGCGATGGGGAAGACCTGGAGAAAGAGCCAGGGTGTGAGAGCGGAGAGAGCCCTGGGGAGCTCAGAGAATCTACTATTCACCTATCCGTACAGGACACTTTTAACATATTGACAACCAGTGACCATATTCCTGCTGAACGTCAGAGCCAAATGTCAGCACTGCTATACCATTTAAGAAAGGTGAACCTTCTCTCATTTGTTATGTACCTCTGAATCACCTGAGGAGCTTGTCGGAAACACATATGCCTAGTCCCCACCCCAAAACTACTGAACAGCATTCTGTAGGGCCCTGGCAGGGACCATTATGCTCCTGAGACCTGTGTGCCTGGATCCGCTAATATCTGGGGACCCAGCTCTATGTGGAAGGGGTTTAAGATGCTTCTGAGATGGAGTGGAATGTAGTCTGGAGGGGAACACGCAGGTGCAGGTCATGTGAGTGAGTGAAGCAGGCTGCTGGGGTCAAGGCAAATAGAAGAGCACGTGTCCATTTCAGTGAAATCTTGACCTTGATGCAGCTCCGTCTGGATGGCTGCCCATCGGGAGTGCAGGCCTGATGTAGACGGACTTTCTGAACATCCCAGGGAAGCTGAAAATCTGTGTCACAAGTCAGTGATTTAGTTCGGCCTCTCACTGAGTCACAGGTGGGACCACTGCTTTAAAATCTTTGTGCAGAAGCTCTGTCTATGGGAGTGGGCAGGGGGAGGAGGTGTAGCCGGTCCCACGCCAGCCCGGAAGGAGACAGGCTTAAGTGAGGACCTTGATCCTGTTTGTGTGTGCGTGCTCAGTCGTGTCTGACTCTGTGCAACCCCATGGGCTGTAGCCCACCAGGCTCTTCTGTCCATGGGATTCTCCAGGCAAGAATACGGGACTGGGTGCCATGCCTTCCTCCAGGGAATCTTCCTGACCCAGGAATTGAAGGCCTCATGTCTCCTGCACTGGCAGGCAGGCTTCTTTACCACTAGCTGCTTACGGCAACCATTTCCTCAAGTGCGGTCCTCAGAGTCTGTCCGCAGCTGGTGGCGTGCGCCCCTCCTTCATCTCCCAGGTGTCCACCCCTCTGTTCTTGCCCCAGCACATCCTGCCCACAGCAGCTTTCCTTGCACTGAGGTGTCAGGGCTGATCACAGGGTGAAGGCGGACCTCTTCTAGGGACTCTGAGTCTTGGCTGAGGGTATAGAGCTCTCACAGGAATGTCTGGCTTCAAACATGGGGTGTTCCACACCCACCTGGGATCCCTGGAATGTTCCACACAGGAGTGGATTCTTTGTGCTTAGGGACAAGAGAACTTGACTTGGTTGCTACATTTAAACCCATTGCCAGTGCTTCTTACCCGGCTTGGACACCCTTTCTCCCATCCTTTTGCCTGCCTGATTCTTTCCTGTCCTTCAGGACTCAGCTTAGACTGTGTCTTGACCTTCATGACTAGGTTACTTGGTCTCCTTTTAGCACCACAGCCCTGGGCAGGCCCTTATTTAGACTTTCTTGCCTGGAATTTCAATAGCCCACTTCCTTAAAAAACATTCAAAGCTAACCTTTTTCAGGTATTCACTATGTACCAGCATGACTTCAGTCACTTTCTGTTACCTCAGTTAACCCTCACAGTTACCCAGTGAGGCTGGCACTGTTACCATGGCTTTTAAGAAGGCAGGGCCTAGAGAAGTTGGGTAGCTTGCCCAGCATCACACAGCTGGCACGTGGCAAATGAGGACTGGACCTAGTCTGTGTGCAGTGGAGCCGGCAACTGTGGCCGCCGCACTGCGCCTCCTCTCTATGGTCTGAAGGCGGTGAACTGCCACCAAGGCTGGTCTTTGGGTCATTGAGCACAGTCCGATTGGGCTCTGAAGTTAGCTTGAACTCAGGGTGAGGGCAGCTCTCAAGCTCGCTCTGCCACTGTCTGCGGTTACCCTCCAAGCCCCAGCTTCCCAGGCTCTATAAGTGGAAGAGTTACATTTGCCTTATAAGGTTATGGTGGACACTATAGCAGAGGATGTAGTATCCAACAGGGGGATGGAACAAATGACAGGGAGTGGCAGTGAGTTCAGCTTGTACCATCCTTTTCAAATCCTCAGGTGCCTCGGCAGAGATGGGATTTGTTGGGGAGGGAGGGAGTTTGCTGCTGAGCAAGGGATAGGGGGCTGGATGGAATGGGAGAGGGCAGTCTGGCATTGCTTATAATTCTCAGAAAGGTTACTCTATAGAGACTGTGGGCAATGGAATGAATATTCTGTTTCATTTCGAGGGCATGGATTGTGTCTTCATTAACCTCAAGCAACCTGCTTTTCAGCCACAACAGTTAAAAAGTAACTGGCTCCAGTGCTACTGAGGCACAGAGTAAATATGTGGTTGTCTGGGCAGGTCACATGTCTGCTGCTCTGGGGGCAGATTGCTAAACTCATTGCGGGTACTTTTGGGGGTAAATACGAGGGGTAGGTGCTCATATTTTGACAAATCCTACGATGCCTGCCTGTCTTGGTGACTTTTCTCCATTTCTCCATCTGGATGACTATTTCCACCTCACTGAATCATGCAGTTGGGGTGACGATTTTGTGGAGTAGACATGGGTCAGTATCTCACAGAAGCACCAGAACGTGTTGCCACACTGGCCCTACTGACCCCAAAGGTCTGACATGTGCAGTAGTTCTTGGCAGGATGATGGTTTTGTTGTGTTTTATGAAGGTCTGGAAAAGTCTGGATAATTCAATTTGCCAAGTGTGTGGTTGGGATGTAAAAGATAAATGTTTTTAATCCCAGTATCTCTAAGTACTGTCCAGGGAGAAGGTCTAGTTAGACTTTTTTTAAAAAAATGATATCAAGGCTTAGTAGTAAATGGCATTCATGCACTGAAGTGCCACATTGATGGGCATGCACTAACTGTTAAATCACAATAATTAAGTTTAATGAGAATTAATGGTTTGTCTCACAGCATTGTCTCTGCTCCCTGGGCTGCCCTTTAGCCTTGTTTACAAGGCTCTGCCTGGCTGTCCAACTCAGTCAGCCCCCATCTTAGTGGGGTTACCTAGCTTTGCAGACTCCACCCTTCTTTCCCCACCTGCCAAGAATGTCAAGGTTAATCTCCTTCTCTTTGGTCTTCTTCCCTGACTCATTCCCTAACCCTCTGTCTTTCTCTCTCATTCTCATCATCTCTTCCTTCTTACTCTCTTTCCTCTCCAACTTTATTTGTCCAGTCCCTTTTTACAGATACTTTCCTCTAGAAGGAACCCACCCAGCTGTGGATTGCCACCCTCCCTATAACATTGTTACCTTATCCTGCAACCCAGGGAAACATCTAGTCTGCCCCAAATAGAAGAAATCAGTGGAAGTAAAGACTGTTTGCAGTACAAACAGAATGAATATCTAAACTCAAACCCCTTATGAAGTTGTTTCTAAGCAGGTTGTGTTTTGGAGAAGTCAGTCTAGAGCCAGGGATGAACGATCGTCCATAGTATCATACAGGACCCTCTCCATAAGTACATGCTTCCTGCTTATCTACTGTGTAGGACTGTATGTGGGCAAACAAATTGAGAAACTTCAAGTATGACAACAGTCAGCTTTCTCTTTGACCTTGTCTGGAGCAAAGCCAGGGAGCTGACTCTCTTTGGTTTAGAGAGTTCTTAGAATGTTCACAGCATTCGTCTCATACCCTTCCCAGAAGTTCTTCCTTGGCAGCCAGGACTGTGACTCAAGGGAGGGGAAAAAGATACAGTGCCTACTAGTGGCCTGTATCCAGGCCCCAGAAGATGGCAGAAGCTGTTCTAAGATGCTGAGGTCAAAGAAGTAATGCCAGCATTCTACCACTGTGATCCCCCCACTGCACTCCACTTTAGAGTGTCATAGAAATTCTACAGAGCACAGGGAATGAGGGGCGCACACTCCACACTGGGACAAGAGTGGGCAGGACGAGCTCCCATTCCTTGGTCTGGGCAGTCATCTTGAGACATTGAATCATTGCGTCTGCAAGGTCACCTAGTCTACCTTCCTAGCCAAGGCAGGAATCTGCGCTCCCACCTGTCCTTTCCTGGAGCTAAACAAGGCAGAACAGGACCCATGCTCAAGTCCCCAAAGAACAGCAGGACGCCCTCAGTGGAGGCATACTATATTTAAATGCAATTCACCTCTTTGGGATCTAGGAAAAGCCGCCTGTAGGTTCATTTGCTGGGAAACGCGGTCTGCGTGGCCGAGGCAGTGGACGCCGGGGTCACGGTTTTGCTAAAAGCGGACTTCCTCCGGAGGTCTGTCTGCTGTCCAGAGTGGCAGCCACTTCGGTGGGCGAACAGGACGGTCATCTCCGGGCCCAAGGGGGCTGCCTCAGGCTGGGACCCCTTTGGGGTGGCTGGCTGTTCAGGCTTCCCGGAGGTGTGATGTTTGGCGGGAGGAGGACTGTAGTTCTGAAATCTCACAGTTTTGACTTGCTGTAAGACGGAGAACAAAGGGACATGGCTGAGGTGTGAGAACTGTGCTGTTTTCCCCTGGGACTTGGCTCACATTGTTCCTTTACCCTGGCCCTTCTGGGAATGCCTCATTCATGTGTTCCTCCAGCAAATACTTGTGTCTGCATGAGAGTCCACCAGGGATCACCACTCTGTCAGGTGCTATGTACAAATCCAGGAGTGAACAGAACTGCCCTGAGAGATGACAGTGAGAACCAGTGCTTCCGTGGGGAAGAATATGATGCTAAGGGAGTGGGTAGGAGTATCCAGTTGAAGCTGGAATGGGGCTTGTCAGGGAGGGCCTCCTAAAGGCAGAGTTATTTCAATCAAGAACTGAAGAATGGGGATTATCTAGGAGAAATAGAAGGGGCAGTCACCGACCTAAGAACAGGGTCCTTGGCAAGAGGGTATGATCTTTTCGAGAAAATATAAGAAGTTCACCTCCCCTCTCTCTTCTCCACCTGCCAGTAAGGCCTATCTTGAGGCCCGCCTCCTCTCTGAGGCCCGCCTCCTCCCTGAGGCCCGCCTCTTTCCTGAGGCCTACCTGCAGACTGCATCAAGTTCTGTGATAAACTTATAAATCCTCAAAGCAGAGCCAGCAAACTAGACACCGCTGACTATACTTTGTTTACAGAAGGTTTAAGAGTTTTAGCTGCTAACATGAAAAATTGGGAGACTGCATATATAAAAGTCAGGATTTCATCTGTCTCTTATGATACAGCTCAGGTGCACCGGGGCCAAGGCCCCATTCTGCCGACAGTTGGCTGGTGCTGATCAGCAGCTCCCTTGTCTATGTGGGAGTCACCATCTTACATCTGCATAAGCCTTTCCTCTCTCCCTTCTTTCCTAGCCTGTTACAGGATCTGTCTGGTACAATCAGTGTTTACCTTGGCCATTCCCTGTCTTTTGTTTGTTTGTTTAGTTGCTAAGTGGTGTCTGGCTCTTTTGCGACCCCATGGACTATAGCCTGCCAGGCTCCTCTGTCTATGAGATTCTCCAGGCAAGAATACTGGAGTGGGTTGCCATTCCCTTCTCCAGGGGATCTTCCTGACCCAGGGACTGAACCTATATCACCTGCACTGCAGGCAGATTCTTTACTGCTGAGCCATCAGGGAAGCCCCCAAATTAAACAATAACAGTCACCTATTTTTCTTGTTACCTCCTCCATCCCACCATCCTTCTTTCCTCAAGGATATTACTGAGAACATGATATGTTTACAAAAATTCTTATGTCTTCTTATGGAAAAGCCAAAAAACCACAAAGATCCTGATAATGGTCAATTGAGTAGTTATAGCTCTGTGTGACCTTGACAAGTTGCTTACACTCTCCTGTGTCTCAGTTACCTCGTCCATACTGTGAACAGGTACACATTATTCCCTGTGTAAGCACTTTACTCATCTCATTTAATTTCCACTCCAGTCCTGTGAGGCTATGACTCTTCTTACTGCCATTTTACAGATTAAGCAAAAGAATATCAGAAAGGTGAAATGTTTTAACTGGAGTCACCAGCTAGCTAGCAGCAGAGCTGGAATTCAACACAACATTGTATCTGAGGCCAAAGCCATGCTTTTTCAAGTCACCCCTGGGCCTTGAAAGTAGGATGTATGAGATATTCTGGAAGCATCAAGGAGATTCAGTAACATATCCAGGGAGGATGGAGGTGGTATAAGGATGTGGAGGGGGATTGCGTGTGAGGATTCCTTTGATTCCTTGTCCATTCAAAGTTGAAATCTCAGGAGCTGAGACACTGTGCAAAGTTAGGGGTCTAAAGAATCAGGCCCCCCTCACGTCACTTCATGGTCATGCATACATGTTCAGTGTGTCTAAATCTTTGTGACCCCCATGGACTATAGCCTGCCAAGCTCCTCTGTTCATAGAACATTCCAGGCAAGAATACTGGAGTGGATTGCCATTTCCTCCTCCAGGGGATCTTCCCAACCCAGGGACTGAACACATGTCTCTTGCGTCTCCTGCACTGGCGGGAGGATTCTTTCCCGCTGCCATGTCACCTACTCCTACCTTCTCGCTGCCGTTTCTTGAATTTTCTGGTTTCACCAGGATGGAGGGCGGGGCAGATGCAGGCGGTTTGGGGAGAGGCTCACTCTTGACGGGGATTTCTTTGCCTTCCATGATGAGGGAGCTGGCTGCCGTGTGGATCCTGGTGTCACTGCCCCTGCTGACGCACGTGAGGGCAGGCTCCCCGGTGGGAGTGGGCTTGGGTCCCAGCTCTGCCGCCACCGTGGAGGCTGAGGAGGGGCCCCCCTGTGGCTGGTAGACCTGGAACTGCTGAGGCTGGACCACCATGGTGGGGCTGTGTCTGAAGGAGCCCACCACGAGGGTGGGGATCCCCGACTGGACGGGTCTCTGCAGAGATCCATCTGGGGAATTAGAAGACAGAGATATCAGCCCTGGGGTGGCTGACAGCAGCTGTGGGTGGGGGTGGGGGGTGCTGGGTAGGCAGTACGTCCTGATATCCCAGAATAGTTAAGTGCTTTCCCAATTTGACTGTGCTCACATTCTCCCAGGGTCTTTCAAAGGTGACCTTATTCTTTTTTTAGTGCTGCTTGCCAGTGCTGGCAGCCAATGACTGGCTAGGTGAGTGTTGGTGGGGAGTGGTGTCAGAAGGTGTATCACCTCCATTTGTCCTCTGTCTGTCTCTGTCTCTCTCTCTCTTTCACACACACACACACACACACACACACACACACACTTCTATGATCTCCTTCCAGGCCTTTAAGATGGGATATGAAGAAGACAGTCCTAAAGAGAGGGCTTCACAGTGAGAAGAGAACAGAAATGTCATGCAGACCAAAGAGGACACAAAAGCAGAGACAAAGCCAGAGACAGCAGACATTGAGACTCACAAGAATGAGTCAGCTGAGAGGCATGAGCAGGAGGAAGAGGGCAGGAGAGAGGGGAGGGGACTCTGACCAACTTCTTGAAGAAAATTCTGATGGAGGCACTGTGCCTGTGGTGTGGGGACCTCTGCTCTTGATCGAGTCTGTGGGGAGGAACCCACCATCCTTCTTTCCTCAAGGATATTACTGAGAACATGATATGTTTACAAAAATTCTTATGTCTTCTTATGGAAAAGCCAAAAAACCACAAAGATCCTGATAATGGTCAATTGAGTAGTTATAGCTCTGTGTGACCTTGACAAGTTGCTTACACTCTCCTGTGTCTCAGTTACCTCGTCCATACTGTGAACAGGTACACATTATTCCCTGTGTAAGCACTTTACTCATCTCATTTAATTTCCACTCCAGTCCTGTGAGGCTATGACTCTTCTTACTGCCATTTTACAGATTAAGCAAAAGAATATCAGAAAGGTGAAATGTTTTAACTGGAGTCACCAGCTAGCTAGCAGCAGAGCTGGAATTCAACACAACATTGTATCTGAGGCCAAAGCCATGCTTTTTCAAGTCACCCCTGGGCCTTGAAAGTAGGATGTATGAGATATTCTGGAAGCATCAAGGAGATTCAGTAACATATCCAGGGAGGATGGAGGTGGTATAAGGATGTGGAGGGGGATTGCGTGTGAGGATTCCTTTGATTCCTTGTCCATTCAAAGTTGAAATCTCAGGAGCTGAGACACTGTGCAAAGTTAGGGGTCTAAAGAATCAGGCCCCCCTCACGTCACTTCATGGTCATGCATACATGTTCAGTGTGTCTAAATCTTTGTGACCCCCATGGACTATAGCCTGCCAAGCTCCTCTGTTCATAGAACATTCCAGGCAAGAATACTGGAGTGGATTGCCATTTCCTCCTCCAGGGGATCTTCCCAACCCAGGGACTGAACACATGTCTCTTGCGTCTCCTGCACTGGCGGGAGGATTCTTTCCCGCTGCCATGTCACCTACTCCTACCTTCTCGCTGCCGTTTCTTGAATTTTCTGGTTTCACCAGGATGGAGGGCGGGGCAGATGCAGGCGGTTTGGGGAGAGGCTCACTCTTGACGGGGATTTCTTTGCCTTCCATGATGAGGGAGCTGGCTGCCGTGTGGATCCTGGTGTCACTGCCCCTGCTGACGCACGTGAGGGCAGGCTCCCCGGTGGGAGTGGGCTTGGGTCCCAGCTCTGCCGCCACCGTGGAGGCTGAGGAGGGGCCCCCCTGTGGCTGGTAGACCTGGAACTGCTGAGGCTGGACCACCATGGTGGGGCTGTGTCTGAAGGAGCCCACCACGAGGGTGGGGATCCCCGACTGGACGGGTCTCTGCAGAGATCCATCTGGGGAATTAGAAGACAGAGATATCAGCCCTGGGGTGGCTGACAGCAGCTGTGGGTGGGGGTGGGGGGTGCTGGGTAGGCAGTACGTCCTGATATCCCAGAATAGTTAAGTGCTTTCCCAATTTGACTGTGCTCACATTCTCCCAGGGTCTTTCAAAGGTGACCTTATTCTTTTTTTAGTGCTGCTTGCCAGTGCTGGCAGCCAATGACTGGCTAGGTGAGTGTTGGTGGGGAGTGGTGTCAGAAGGTGTATCACCTCCATTTGTCCTCTGTCTGTCTCTGTCTCTCTCTCTCTTTCACACACACACACACACACACACACACACACACACTTCTATGATCTCCTTCCAGGCCTTTAAGATGGGATATGAAGAAGACAGTCCTAAAGAGAGGGCTTCACAGTGAGAAGAGAACAGAAATGTCATGCAGACCAAAGAGGACACAAAAGCAGAGACAAAGCCAGAGACAGCAGACATTGAGACTCACAAGAATGAGTCAGCTGAGAGGCATGAGCAGGAGGAAGAGGGCAGGAGAGAGGGGAGGGGACTCTGACCAACTTCTTGAAGAAAATTCTGATGGAGGCACTGTGCCTGTGGTGTGGGGACCTCTGCTCTTGATCGAGTCTGTGGGGAGGAAGGCTGAGTGGGATTTAGAGGCCACGTCTACTGGGCAAATGTGACAGCAGTTGGAAGCAAATCTGGAAAGGCTATTTCCGAGTCAGGGCTGGGAGCAGATGAGCTTCGGCAAGTCCCATGACACAAGCTCTGGAATCTGATCTCTTCTCAAGGAGCTGGGGCCGGTCAGTCACATCACCTTTCTGCTCCTCGGCTCCTCTGGTTGTAAACTGGAGCTAACAAGAGTACCTCATAGGCTGAGGTGAGATCATATTTTATGATGCATGCAAAGTGTTAGGATAGTGCCTGGAACATAATAAATGCCCCCATGTTTGAAAACTTTTTTTCTTTTTTAGGTAAGGGAGAGGCAAACTGTAAAAATGCATGCATGTTCCAGGAGTTTGATTTTGCCCCTTTCACTTCCTTGAGCTCATTCCCTCCTCCTTTTTTTTTTTTTTTCCTTGATTTTAACTGAGATGAGCCTCCTCTGTAAAAGGAAGCCATTCCTTCCCCTCAAATTCTCTAGAACATAGGAGCTCCCCACCCCTTAAGCACATGTCCTATGGGTGATCTGGATAATCAGCAAGTTATTGTACTCTGAGGTGGGTAGTGGGAGAGACACCCTGAGCCATATTGTGGGTCATTTCTCCATAAGGGTCTCCCAGCATTTGCAGCCACAGCAGAGATGTTAGTCCTCTGTGACACTCTATGGACACATGTGTGAATCAAAGTTACATGTGTCTGGCACAGAGGGCTCATCCAAGGCCGTGTTCTGTGTCGTGACTCTTCATCAGGATGGGTGTGAACATGAAAAGCAGACACTCACTCAAGAGCGTCGGTATTCTCAGCCACTGCCGGCAAGCCAGCCACCGCTTACACGAGTCTGACCTTTCAATGTCGACATTTATTTTTCCACTGACAGCCCTGTGAGGTGCATACAGTCAATTCTCTGTCATTTCTCTTTGCTTTGGGGAGATTGATAGCTTGACCAGCCTCACCTTGGGGAAAGGGAGAGAGAAAGCTTCGGGGACCTAGAAAAGTCAAAGCCATGCCGGGCAGACCTGTCCTTGCTGTGCTGTGCTTAGTCGCTCAGTTGTGTCTGACTCTTTACAACCCCATGGACTGTAGTCCACCAAGCACCTCTGTCCATAGGGATTCTCCAGGCAAGAATACTGGAGGGTATCACCATACCCTCCTCCAGGGGATCTTCCCAACCCAGGGATTGAATTCAGGTCTCTCACATTGCAGGTGGATTCTTTACTGTCTGAGCCATCAAGGAAGCCCAGACCTGTCCTTAGGCTCTCGGAAATGAGTGAAAAATCAGTTTATTGCCATATCTGTTTATCTTGTGGGTTCCTGTTTTCCAAGAGATTGGAGCTTATTACATGTGCACACAATCCAATCGGTCAAAACTCCAAGTTGATCAAGATAGATGTAAAGAAAGAAAGGAAGTGTCCAAAAGGAAGGGGAAACATTGCCACGGGGATGTTCTTCTTGGCATTCATAAGTGTGAACATTTCAGCACTAAGTGAAATGATACATTCACATTATGGGTGGACCTAACATGATCTGCTGAATTGTAAGAGCTATGATAATACTTATAAGACACTAATGCTATAAAAATAGCTAACATTTCTTGATGTTCAAGCTGGTTTTAGAAAAGGCAGAGGAACCAAAGATCAAATTGCTAACATCCACTGGATCATGGAAAAAGCAAGAGAGTTCTATAAAAACATCTACTTCTGCTTTATTAACTATGCCAAAGCCTTTGACTGTGTGGATCACAATAAACTGTGGAAAATTCTGAAAGAGATGGGAATACCAGACTACCTAACCAGCCTCTTGAGAAATCTGTATGCAGGTCAAGAAGCAACAGTTAGAACCGGACATGGAACAACAGACTGGTTCCAAATAGGAAAAGGAGCACATCAAGGCTGCATTTTGTCACCCTGCTTATTTAACTTATATGCAGACTATGTCATGAGAAACTGGACTGGAAGAAACACAAGCTGGAATCAAGATTGCCAGGAGAAATATCAATAACCTCAGATATGCAGATGACACCACTATCATGGCAGAAAGTGAAGAGGAACTAAAAAGCCTCTTGAAAGAGGAAAGTGGAAAAGTTGGCTTAAAGCTCAACATTCAAAAAATGAAGATCATGGCATCTAGTCTGATCACTTCATGGGAAATAGATGGGGAAACAGTGGAAACAGTGTCAGACCTTATTTTTTGGGCTCCAAAATCACTGCAGATGGTGATTACAGCCATGAAATTAAAAGATGCCTACTCCTTGGAAGAAAAGTTATGACCA
>SJYC01038885.1:0-28311 GCA_006408675.1 Madoqua kirkii
ATTAAAGCACAAAACGTTAAAAACCGTTCACAAATCTTGTCTTCGTTAAGAGTTGTGGAACAGACTTACAAACTTATGCTTCAATATTCGGCAGACAAAACTTCTGACGAAAACCGCGAAAAAATTTTCCGACAACTCCAATTGTCTCTCCTTATGATAAGCGATAGTTTGAGAAATTCTCTGTTGATAGATTTTTATCCGTCCGAAATTTTCTCCGCTCCTGGCAACGCCCCCGCAGAAAGCCCTAAAAACGAAAATATCTCTCTATGGTTCAACTACTTAATAAGAAACGAACAACTACCGCAAAACGTTTTTGAACTTGCGTTAAAAGCAGTAAAAAACAAAAAAATTTCATGGTACAATGTCTGCATTTTCGTCAGCGCAACAACATTAGGATGCCTTAAATTTTTCGACGAAAAAAAATTCAAACTCCTTTACGAATTTTATCTCAGCGGAAAAGACATGATTTGGCAAAGAGCCTTAACAGGCTTAACCATAATCAGTTACAAACTCAACAAAAGATTGAAATTTTATCCAGAAATTCAGGAAATTTTAAGCCTTCTCTCAAAAACCCCCGACTTCAAAGAACGTTATCAATACCTTATAATTCAAATGATTAAGGCCATCGACACCGACAATTTATCCAAAACCGTTAACGAAGAACTTATGCCGGAGATTACAAAAATTGTCCCCACGATAAAAGCCAAAATGGAAAAAGATAATTTTAGTCTTGAAAATTTCGATGAAGAAAATCCCGAATGGAAAAATTATCTGCCTGATAATTCGCAACTTTTTGACAAAATGTCAGAAATTTCAAAACTCCAAATGGAAGGCAGCGATGTTTTTATCAACACTTTTGCCGTCTTGAAAAATTTTGACTTTTTCAAAAAAACGGAAAATTGGTTTATGCCTTTTCACACTGAAAATCAAGAAGTTAAAAACAAAATAAATGAAAACGAAAGTTTAAACAAAATTGCTGAAAAATTTTCAGACGTTCCTTTTTTCTGTAATTCCGACAAATATTCCTTGTTTTTGAGCCTTTCTAAAATGCCGCAAGACCAAAAAAAGGGAATCGAAAAATATTTCACAAGCGAACTCAGCGAGCTCAATTCCGCTGACAAGGATATGAAACTCCTTCATTCAAAAGAATATTCTTACAAAGTCTTAACTCAGTATGTACAAGAC
This sequence comes from Madoqua kirkii, assembly GCA_006408675.1. Classification (NCBI taxonomy): domain Eukaryota; kingdom Metazoa; phylum Chordata; class Mammalia; order Artiodactyla; family Bovidae; genus Madoqua; species Madoqua kirkii. Next base: position 1,186 of record SJYC01038885.1, read on the forward strand.
CTTTACAGATTTTTTAAGATAAATTCCTCAGGAGGACTTTTCCCCGATGTTTTCGACAAAAATTTCTCTCCCGTCGGAACGCAACTATTTGATTTAACGATGAATACGCCGAAAGACAAACGTATGATAGGTGAATATTTTTTCTCCAACAAATATTACAGACAATCGTCAGAATTTTTTGAAATTATATCAAAAGAAGACCCTTGTTTCGAGGTTTTTCAAAAGGCGGGTTATTCTAACATGAAATTAGGACTTTACGAAAAAGCATTAGATTATTTTCTTAAAGCGCAACTATTTGAATCAAAGCAAGTTTGGAATCTTAAAAAAATTGCTTTCTGTTACAAAAAACTCGGCGATATTCAAAAAAGTCTGCAATATTACAAGCAAGCAGAAAATGAAGATGCTGACAATTTGTCAGTTGCCACAGCCCTCGGACGTTGTTACCTTGAACTCGGCAATTACAAGAAGCGTTGAAATATTATTTCAAAGTGGAATATTTGGACACGAAAAATCAAAAAATTTTCCGTCCTCTCGAATGGTGTTGCTACAAAGCCGGACGCTACGAACAAACACTTAAATATTTTTCAAAAATTCCGAAAGAAAATCTCCAAGCCGAAGATTTCGTCATAGCCGGACACGCCTGCCGAAAACTTCAAAACGATTCAAAATCCTTTGAATATTATATCAAAGCACTTGATTATAAGGATTTTACAATAGATAATCTCGAAGAAGAACTCAAAACCGATAATCAAAATTACGATTCAGAAGAAATTAATCTGCTTTCCGACTATCTTCAATACAAAAAAGCGGGAGAATTAGATTAAAAATTCCATTCCGTCAAAAGCACAAACGGAATTTTCAAAAATTGTTTTAGCCTCATTTTCAAGGAGTTCCGTCGTAGTATAACGACTCGAAAAATGTCCCAAAACAAGTTTTTTTACTCCCGATGCTTTTGCCGTAAGAGCCGCTTGAAAAGTAGTGGAATGAAAAGTTTGCGCCGCCCTTTCTTCCAACGAAGAATCGTATGTGGCCTCGTGATAAAGCACATCAACGCCGCAAACATTTTTTGCCGTCGAATCCAATTTTATCGTATCGGTAACGTAAGCATAACTTGCCGCATGGGGAGGGTCTAAGGTCAAATCTTTGTTGGAAACAACCGTTCCGTCAGGCAAAACCAAATCGCTGCCGTTCTTAATATCAACTATTTGCGATATAGAAAGCGAATATTTTTCTATGCAAGATTTCATGATATTCCGTTGAGCATTTTTCTCTTGAAACAAAAAACCCCAAACGGGAACGCGATGGCAAAGTTCAAAAGAATAAACTTCAAGTTTTTTGTTTTCAAAAATCAACTTTTTCCCGCCTTTTTCAAGAGGTAAAAAACAAACTTCAAAACCCAAATCCTTTAAATTCAACGGCGAAAAATCCGATTCCAAAATTTCTTGTAACCTCTTAGGACAATGAATAAAAACCTTCCCTTTACGTCCCAAAAGCGAAAAAGTAGACAAAAGCCCGAAAATTCCGAAAAAATGGTCGCCATGGAGATGCGAAATAAAAATCCTATCCAACAACGAAAATTTTACCCCGCAGTGGCGCATCAAAAGTTGCGAACCTTCACAACAATCCACTAAATAAGGTTTCGTATTATGTTCTACAATTTGCGACGAGGCGTTCCTAACCGTTGTAGGTAAAGCCGAACCGCAACCTAATATCTTGATTTTCAACGACATATATCTTCATTCAAAGTATTTTCGCAATCCGCTAAGTTAAAACAAGAAAAAGAAAAAAAGAAATTTTTTTTGAATTTTCCTAATATTTCAAGCAACAAATAGTTGAAATTCAACGTCTTTTTTATAAATTTGCAACGGTCTGACTACTGTAATTTTGATTATTATGAAATATGTTTTAACTAAAATATTGTGCATTTTAGCCGTTTTTTCTGCAGCGGAAGCCGCACACAGCCAAACAAATAGTTTTCCGTACGAAGAAAGTTTTGAAAGCGGTCTCAACGGTTGGGAAAACATTTCGGGACAAAGAGTGGATTGGTCTGTCGGAACGGGAAATTCTGCCCGCAAAGAAGACGAAATAAGCGCAACAGGTCCGAATAACGCCCAAAACGGTTCACGATTTGCATATGTAAACCGTTACGGACATCCCAATGAAAGTTCGGGCGAAATTGCCATAACAAAAACTTTCGATTTTTCCGACCTTAAAAACCCCGTCATAAGTTTCTACGTCCATAATTTCAGCGAAAACTATGATGCTGGCAGTTTAGAAATGAGAGTAAAAACCACCTCAGGTTCAAGTTATTACAACGAATGGCGAAAGTGGATAAAAACCACTGACAACACCGACAAATGGCTCAATTACGGTTTTTGTCTTGACGAATATGCTGGATTGCAGGACGTTCAAATCGCTTTTGTCTACATTCCCTCCACTACCAAATACGGCAACATCGCTCTCGACAACATTAAAATCAGTGATTTTAAAGCCGAAGCCGAAATAGAAAATTTAACCTGCGCCGGCTACGACAACGGAAAAATCACTCTCAAAGCCTCAGGCGGCAACGGCGAATACTCTTTTAAAATCGACAACACCCAAGTAAATCCGGGAAAAAATATCAGTCAATACACTTTCAAAAACCTCAAAGCCGCAGGTTACGAGGCAAAAATTACTGACATTTTGTCAGGCTGTATTGCCATGACGGAAACTCCGCCGACTGTTACCGAACCCGATGTAATTAACGTTGCCACAGAACTCGAAGATTTGAAATGTTACAACGAAAAAAACGCTAAAATCATCGTTACCCCTTCCGAAAAAAGCGGAAACAACTCCCCTTACACTTACTCAACCGACAGCGTAAATTTCTTTTCGTCAAACGTTATCAGCGGTTTGGAAGGCGGAACGTACAAAATTTACGTTAAAAACTCCTTAGGTTGTATCAGTCAGGCAAAAAAAATCGAAGTGGGGAAAAATGTCTACCTCAAAATTACTCAAATCACCAAAACCGACATTGAAACCTGTTACGGCAACAAAGAAGGTCAAATTACAATCCGTGCCGCATCAAGCACGGGAAACCTCAGATATTCCGTAGACGGCGGAAAAGAATATGCAGCCAACAATGCCAACGTTTTTACCGGACTTAGTGCCGGAAAATACTTAATTGCCGTAAAAGATGCCAACGAATGCGTTTTAAAAGCCGAAGACACAACCGTTATTCTTCAACCCGAAGAACTCGTTATAAATTCCGAAACGGTTGAAAAAAAGGATATTAAAGGTTGTTGGGGCGACAGCAACGGAGAAATCAACTTCTCAGTATCGGGCGGAACAAAGCCGTATATTTTCTCTATCAACAACGGCGCACCTCCTCAACAGGATTCTCCGCATTTTACCAATCTTGATGCCGGAAAATACACTCCTTACGTTATGGATGCCCGAAACTGTACCGCCGTTTCAGACGAAATAGAAATCACCCAACCCGAACAACTTTACATCGAATCAATTACTAAAAACGATGTCAAAACTTGTTTCGACTATGCCGACGGCAGCATAGAAATTAACGCAAAAGGCGGAACAAAACCTCTGAAATATATTGTTAATTTCAACGACTCCGACCCGCAAGATGATTCTAAATTTTCGTCAGAAAACGTCATAAAAAATTTAAAATCAGGAAGTTACATTCCATACGTAAAAGATGCCGAGGGTTGTAACGTAAGAGGAGAAGAATATTTGATAGAACAACCGCAAAAATTTGTTCTATATCTTGCCGTTCCTATCAGCGATGCCAATATGTGTTACGGACAAAAAAACGGTATGATTTCCGTTTCTTCGCTCGGAGGAACAATGCCGTATTTTTACAATTTTACGGGCGGTGATTCTTGGGAAAAATCCGAAGAAATCACGTATCAAAAAACAAAATTAGCAGCCGGAACTTACAACATTTCAGCCAAAGATTACAACGGCTGCACCGCCGACAGCATTATTACGGTAGAAATTACCGAGCCCGACAAACTCGTTATCACAAATGTTGAAACCAAAGATGTTACCTGCTACGGTTACAGCAACGGTTCGGCAACAATAACTGCCGAAGGCGGAATAGAATCTTATTCTTACGGATACAAAACCATCGGAAACAGCGACTACATTTATTATGCCTCGTCAGTTATCCCCAAATTAACAAAAGGCGAATATTATTTTGCCGTTAAAGACAAAAATTCCTGCGTAACGGAAACCTCTGCAACGTATATTATCACAGAACCTGATGAGTTGGAAATTACCGCCGTCCCCGATGTTAAATCCGTAAATCTTTGTTACGGCGACAAAAACGGTTCCGTTCAAATCAACAACGTTCAAGGCGGCGTTAAACCGTATCAATATTCCATCGACGGCGGTACAACGTTTCAAGACGATTATTTTTTCGATTCACTCGGAGCAAGACCGATTTGGTTGCCTACGTTAAAGACGCTAACGGCTGTCATACAAGTATGGCGATAGTAGATATTACCCAACCCGCCGAGGTAACATACACCAATTGGAATTATCACGGAGTAGAAGATTGCAAAGGCGGTTCTAACGGTTTAATTTCGTTTGTAGGAGAAGGCGGCGACGGTGATTTTACTTATTCTCTGCAACAAAACGGCACTATTGTCAAACAAAATAAAAGCGGCGTTTTTGACGATTTAACGGTAGGAGTTTACACGCCCTCCGTATGGGACCACAGAGGTTGTAAAAAAATACTCCCGACAATAGAAATCTCCGAACCGGAAGAATTTAAATTAGACAGCATAAATACCACAAACATAAATTGTTACGGTGAGGACAACGGTCATGCTGAAATTTACGCATCGGGCGGACAAATCATTCAAACCGGTTTTCCGTACAGATACGTTATCACAACGACTGCTTACAAAGATACGGTTTACGAAAACACTTTTTCGTATCTTCAAGCCGATAATTATCACTACGAAATTATTGACAAATACAACTGCAAATTAAGCGGAGATTTTCAAATAACCCAACCCGATGAGTTCAAATTAACCGATACGATAATCACCCATATAACAAGTTGTTACGGCAACAAAGAAGGCAAAATAGAATTGAAAGTATCGGGAGGCAAAGGAGAAAAAGTTTTCCGTGCAAGGGCTATGGACGAATTGTACGACCAAACTAATTCAACAGGTATTTTCATTAATGCACCTGCCTCGGAATACGAATTGACCGTAACAGACGAAAACGGTTGCAAAGTTGAAGCATTTAAATACATCAATCAGCCCGAAAAATTGATGTACGATGCCAAACTTACCAAAGCGATTCCTTGTTACAACAGCGGCAACGGCGAAATTACGGCAAGAGTTTACGGTGGTTCGGGCGGTTATAAATTTTCGTTAGACGGGGGACAAAACTTCAATTACACCGATAGTTTAATAACGGGGTTAAAAGCCGGAACGTATTATTTCAAACCTGCGACAAAAATAATTGCACGTTGAGCCGCACTATAACAATCCAAATAAACAATCCCGCACTTTTGGAAGTTGTTGCCGAAAAAGAAGATATTAATTGCCACGGCATAAACGACGGAAAAATCTCCGCACAAGCCATAGGCGGAACGGGTTTGAAATTTTATTCACTTAACCCGAGCGATACCGCAAATACTTGGCAGCAACAAGACGGAGTTTTCAAAAATTTAACCGACGGGGTTTACATTGTCTATGCCAAAGATATTAACGGTTGCAAAGCACAAAGCGAACCTTTAACGATAATCCGACCTGAAAACAAAGCGGGATTTACATTAAATACCACTTCGGGTTGTTCTCCGTTAGAAACGGTAATAACGCAAGATTATCAAGGACTTACCAATTACGAAATTTCCGACGGAACGGATATTTACGACCGCACCGCTCCTACTTCTCATACATTTATCAACAACGGCGATGCAACAAAAACTTTCCGTATCAACGCTTACATTATGACCGACCAAGGAATAGGTTGCCGCGATACGGCAACGGCTTTGGTAACGGTTTTTCCGCAGCCTAAAATTGATTTAAGAATGGGCCGCGACACTTTTATCTGGCCAGAAAACACTCCAACGTTTAAACTTATGAACACTGGTTTAACGGAAATAAAATGGGATTTCGGCGACGGCACAACAAGTGATTCTTTCGACATTACTTCCCACGAATACGCCTCCTGCGGCAACTACAACATAATTCTCAATGCGAACAACGGTATTTGTTCTAACGCCTTAGAAAGACGCATCGTTATCAACGGCAGACCGCTTACAGCATCTTTTACTGCCGACCAAACGGAAGGGTGTCAGCCAATTACGGTAAATTTAGACAACACTTCTCTCAACTCCGATTCGTGTAAATGGGATTTCGGCGACGGTTCCGAGCCTGTATACAACGTCAAAAATCCCAAACACAAATATGAAACATCGGGCGATTACAAAATTTCTTTAACCATTTACGGCGACTGCGGCATTAAGCAGCGGCAACAAAAATGATTTACGTATTTGCCAAACCGACGGCAGATTTTATCAAAAATCTTGACACCATTTACGCTGGACAATACCTCAGATTGGAATCTCAATCAGCCAACGGAGATGAATATACTTGGGATTTCGGCGACGGAACCTTCGGCGAAGGCAAAAAAACCGAACATAAATACGAATTTGACGGCACTTTCAATCTTTCGTTAACTGTAACGACTTCCAATTATTGCAAAGACACTGCCTTTATAAGAGAGGCCGTAACGGTAATTTCCAATCCGATAGTAGTTTTTCCGACGGCATTTGCGCCAAACAGCAAAACGGCAGAAAACCGTATCTTTAAACCGATACACGGAGATATTGCAAGTTTTAAAATCGTCATTCTCAACCGTTTAGGCACTATTGTATACAAAAGCGACAACATCGACGAAGGTTGGGACGGAACTCGTAACGGAAAACCCTGTCCTACTGGAATGTACATTTGGAAAGCCGTTTCAACCCTGAGGGACAAAACATTTTTCCAACAAAAAGGACATGTATTTTTGATAAGATATTAAAGTTAATTTTTAATTTTACGAATTTGCAGCAAATTTAACGAATATTAAATTTGCTGTAAATCTGCAACATTTGTTAAATTCTTGTTGTAAAGTTTTCTTCTGTTTCTCAGAATAACGAAAGCAGTGATTGCAGTTATAATCAAAGCCGAAAGACTTGCAGAAATGAAAAGTTCGTCGGATTTTAAATCTTCGCCGATAGCCTTTGAAACGGCATCAACAAGTTTTAAAATTCCCAAAACCAAAGTTACCCAAGTAACGATTATCATCATAACATTTGAAAAAACACCGTTCAAATGCTCTTTTCCCATAACTTTTTCGTTATTAACAACCATAAAAAGGAATATGCAGACAAAAGGCAAAATCAAACCGTTAAATGCCTGTGCTGCAACAATTACGGGGATTGGTTCGCTTTGCAAAAATCCCAAAACCACACCCACCGCCAAAACCAAATATGCAACCCATTGAAACGGCAATGCTTTTCTTTCCGATTCTATTGCAGTGTTTTCTTTGCCGAAAATGCTCCTTGCCGTCAGAGCCGACACCAAAGAAGATGTTATCGCACTCGTAAAACCGGCTGCAAACATTCCAAAACCGAAAACGTATGCCGACCATTGTCCGATATTGTTAGTAAGTGTTTGAGTTAAAAGCACATACGAAAATTCTGAATTTTGAACTTCTTTGTGCATTTGAGTTCCCACAATCAAAATCGCCATAGAAATCAATCCGCCCAAAACCACTGAAACACAGATTCCGATACGCATATCTTTAACGGTTGTATCTTTTTGAACGACATTACTTCCCAAAAACAAATCATACGGTACGACGGTAGTTCCCACAAGTCCCAAAACCAAAAGTCCTGCACCGTCAATATCGGGAAAAGACGGAACGAAAAGTCCCTTCGCAATTTCTTCGGGCGAAGGATTAACAAAAAACGCCGTTCCGATAAAAGTAATGCCCATAATAAAAACAAACGAACCCATAAAATTAGCCGTAGAACGCAGCGATTTCAACGACAAAGCAACTCCTACAACAAGTGCTATCGTCGTAACAATCAATCGTTTACCCAACGTAGGAAAAACCAAAGACAATCCTTCTGCCGCACCGAGAATGTTGCCCGCCTCGTAAGCAGCACAACCCAAAATTATAGCCCCGACAATCAAAATCAAAACGGGAATTTGTGCTCTTGAACCCGTATAATGAAACTTAATTGCCTGTCCCAAATTCATTTTTGAATAAATTGCGGCCCTCGCACTCGCCTCCTGCAAAACCAAACAGGCGATTGTAGCAAATCCCAACGCCCAAAGCAACTGAAACTGAAAATCAGCCCCCGCTTTTGTAGCCGTTGTAACTGTTCCAGGTCCGATAAAAGCCGCAGAAATTATCGACCACAACAGAATATTCATTATTCTGCCTTTAAACGTTTTAATTTTTTCGCCCATTTGTCATTTTTTTTTGGTTAGTTTCAATTAATATCAGTAAAAATTATGCCAAAAAAGGTTTGTTTTGAAAATCATTTCAATCATTTTTGTTTTTTTTTCTAATTTTGCAGTCAAATATTCTTGAAATGGGTAAAATTTTAACGACATTTTTACTAATTTTTTGTTCATTACCGCTGTTTTCTCAAATTGACGAAAGCGTTATAAAAGAAATTCTCGAAGAAGCCGCCGAAACGACGGCGAAGACCAATCCGAAGCGGCTCAAAACAATGCCGAAATTTTAGAAGATTTGTTCTTAAACCCTTTAAACATAAATACCTGCTCTTATTCCGACCTCGAAAATATCCCATTTCTTACTGATTATCAAATAAATGACATTTTAAATTACCGTTTTGAATATCAACAATTTTTTTCTCTCGGCGAACTCAAAGGCATAGAATCACTCACGGAAAAAGAGTTGAAATATTTGCATTATTTTCTGTATGTCGGAGAAAAAAATTCCGAAATAAATAAAAAACAATTCGTTACACGCCAAAATTTAACAGCCGTTATGAGAACGGTTTTAGAAAAACCTGTCGGCTATTGCGCTGATTCTTCGGGACATACGCCTTTCAAAGGAAAACGTCAGACGATTTTGTTGAAATACCGTTGTTTTTTAACGGAAAAAATTTCGTTCGGGTTTACTTCGGAAAAAGATGCGGGCGAAAAAATTTGTTTCAACAAAAATTCTTACGGATTTGATTTCAATTCGTTTTTCGTTAAAATAAGTGGGAAAAAATACTTGGAAAAACTCATTATCGGTGATTACAACGTTAAATTTTGCGAAGGACTTTTGTTAGGCGGCGGTTTTTCGTTCGGAAAATTTTTAGCAGGAACAAATTACAATTTTTCTCAAACCCTTTTAAGAGAATACACTTCGTCTGACGAAAACCGTTTTTTCCGCGGCATTGCAGCAACAACGGCAATTAAAAGGCTGAAAATCACTGCGTTTATAAGCCGTAACAAATTTGATGCTGCCGTCAGCGAAAATAGTTTCAGCAGTTTCAAAACCGATGGTTATCACCGCACGGATAACGAAATCGAGAAAAAAAACACGGTGAAAAAAAGTACGGCAGGAATGATTTTGAGTTGTCATTACAAAAAATTAAAAGTAGAAAGTGCCTTACAATATTATAGTTACGACAAAAAATATTGTCCTAAAAATCAATTGCAATATGCCAACAATCAAGAAGAAAAAAACGGTTTCGGTATTTCTTTCGGCTGTAACTATTCCGCCAAAAAAACATCATTAAAAAGCGAAATTGCATTTGACAAAAATTTTTCCGCCTCGTTTATCGGAATTTGGAATTTAATGCCGGTTAATTTCCTGAATTTCAGTTTTTTATACAGAAATTACTCAAAAAAATATCAAATGTTTTCGGCAAATTCTTTCGGAGAAAATTCTTACGCCAAAAACGAAGAAGGATTTTATTTCGGCGCGGCATTTCAACCGAAAAGATTCGTCATAATTGAAACTTGGACAGATATTTTCAGTTTTCCGTATCTTACAACTTACACCAAAATGCCGACTTCGGGTTACGACAATTTGGTTCAAACAACTTTTCTTTTAACAAGAAAATTCAATATTTCAATGCGTTACAAACAAAAGAGAAAACAACAAACTTCCGACGGATTCAAAAAACAAGAATATTTGCGCACGATTTTGAAATATTCGCCTGCCGAAAATGCAATTTTTACGGTCTCCGTTCAGTGGAGTTTTTATAACTATCAACAAATCAGAGAGAAAGGCTATTTAATTTATCAAAATTTTCAATACAAATTAAAAACTTTGCCGCTGAATTTTGCCGTAAGATACGCTTTGTTTTCCGCTCCTTACAACGCAAGGATTTATTCTTTTGAAAACGATGTAACTAATTCATTTTCAGCACCTGCATACTTTTACAACGGTATGAGATTTTACATTTTCTTTGGATATAATTTCAACAAGAGAATAGGACTTCAAATGCGGTTTTCTTTGTGGAAATATTTTGACAGAGAATCCCTCGGACAATCAAACAACTTAATAGAAAGCAATAAAAAAAGAGAAATTCATTTGTTTTTAAAGATAAAAATATGAAAATTTTTACAATTTCAGTTTTTTTGCTGTTCATAATTGAAAGTTGCAACAGCCAAGAAATCAACAGTTTAGTTTACAACAAAGGGGAAATTTCCGAAGAACGGACAGCAAAAATCGACAGCATTATTTCCGATGCAATTTTTCAGAAAGCAATGCCCGGTTGCAGAGTTTTATGTGCCGTAAAACATCATGTCGTTTTCAACAAAAGTTACGGATACTTTACCTACGACAGCATAAAAAAAGTTAATGATTCCACTTTTTATGATTTGGCATCGGTTACTAAAATTGCTGCATCGTCATTGATGTTAATGAAACTTTACGAAGAGAAAAAAATCGATTTAGATTTGCCTCTGAAATCATATTTCAAGGATTTGGATTCCAACGGCGCAACCCTCAGAGAAGCATTGGCTCATCAAGCGGGTTTTAAACCGTGGATTGATTTAAAACGTCTCAACGAAAATCTTTCGGAAGAAATCCTAAAAGACCCCGATAATTACAACATAAAAAAAGCACAAAAACAAATCATAGAATCCATTGAAAAACAACCTCTTAACGAAAAAGGAACTTATCTTTATTCCGATTTGGGATTTTATCTTTACACCGTTTTTCCGAAAAATTTTATGGGAAAAAATTCGATGTTTTTCTTTACGACACATTTTACAGACCTCTTGACTTGAAAATGCGTTTTAACCCTTACGGCAAAATGCTCGAAAACATCCCTCCTACCGAAATCGACAGCATTTGGCGTAAAACCATTGTCTGCGGAAAAGTTCACGACGAAGGAGCATATTTAATGGGCGGAATTTCGGGACATGCGGGTTTGTTTTCGTCGGCGGGAGATTTAGCGGTTTTAATGCAAATGCTCTCTGACAAAGGCAGTTACGGCGGTAAAAAATTATTAGAACCCGAAACGGTAGAACTTTTTACTTCTCAGGCTTTTGAAGAAAACAGACGCGGCTTGGTTTTTGATAAACAGCTGATTGACACCACTTTAAACGGAACACCATCGAAAATGGCAAGCAAAAAAAGTTTCGGACATTCAGGTTTTACGGGAACTTTCGTCTGGGCAGACCCCGAAAATGATTTAATATTTATCTTTCTCTGCAACAGCACTTTCCCAAGCAGAAGTACAATGCTTTCAAAACTTGACGTCAGAACAAAAATTCACGACGAATTTTATTATGCACTCAAAAACGGAGAAATTATTTTTGAATGATTTTTTTATAATTTTAACACTGAAAAAAATTAAGAAAAAAATGATAATAGATTTTCACGCACACATTTATCCCGACAAAATTGCTGACAAAGCAACTAATTCAATATCAATGTTTTACAACGCTAAAATGGCCTACGACGGCAGAGTAGAAAACCTAATTAAAAGCGGAGAAAAAATAGGCGTTGAAAAATTCATCGTCCACTCCACAGCCACAAAGCCCGAACAAGTACCCAACATAAACAATTACATAATTTCGGAATGTGAAAAACATCCTTGTTTTGTCGGTTTCGGAACTTTACACCCTGATTTTCAAGACAATATTCAGCAAATTGATTTCTTGTTGAAAAAAAGAATCAAAGGCATAAAACTTCATCCCGATTTTCAAAAATTCAAATTCGATACGGAAAAAATGAATGATGTTTACAAATATCTTTCGGAAAAAGGGCTGCCCATTTTAGTTCACGCCGGAGATTACCGTTATGATTTTTCCCATCCGAAAAGAATACTGAATGTTATAACTCAATTCCCTGATTTAAAAGTAGTTGCAGCACATTTCGGCGGTTATACACAGTGGAAAGAATCAGAAGAATTTTTAACGGGAAAACACGTTTGGTTTGACACATCAAGCACTCTTTGGAAACTTGACAAAGAATCGGCAGAAAGAATGATAAAAAAACACGGCGCAGAAAATTTCTTTTTCGGAACGGATTATCCGATGTGGAATCATGAAGATGAGTTAAAACGTTTTCTAAAACTGAATCTTTCCGATACCGAAAAAGAAAAAATCCTTTACCACAATGCAAAAGAATTTTTGCAACTGTCTTAAAACCAATGTTTTTTACGCGAAATAAGAATCCCGGCAACCGCCATTAAAATAGAAAACAACAAAATGGCGGGCATTGCCCAAAAATAAGTTTCCATATAATTCGGAACGTTCATTCCGAAGAAACTCGCTATCAATGTAGGAATCATCAAAATAATTGATACCGAGGTCATTTGTTTCATTACAACGTTAAGATTGTTGGAAATAACGGAGGCAAAAGTATCCATCATACCGGATTGAATATTGGAATAAATTTGCGCCATCTCAATAGCCTGTTTTGTTTCAATCATTGCGTCCTCAATTAAATCCTCGTTTTTTTCGCTTAAAACCGTCCGCTTAGAATTTCTGAATTTTGCTAAAACCAATTCATTGGATTTCAACGAAGTTATAAAGAACACAAGACATTTTTCCAATTTTAACAGACGTGTTAATTCTTCATTACGAATAGATTTTTCGATTTCTTTTTCGATTAAAGAAGTGTGCTGATAAATTTGGCGCAAATAGTACATAAAAGAATTTGCGCTGCGGATAAAAAGTTGGAGAATAAAATTGTAACATCGTAAACAGGCTGAACGTCAGAACGATAAACTGACGGCTGTGTTACCGGCAAAACGTTGTTAGGAGTGGTGCAAATGGTAACAGTATAATCCTCCGTCATAAAAACGCCCAAAGGGTAAGTATTGTAACTCATTCCGTTTTCGGTGTTTTCAACCGGAATCCTCAGAATTATCATACTCCAATCGTCGTCCACTTCGTAACGAGAACGCTCGTCATTATCTAAAATATCCTGAATAACGTCCTGAGGAACGTTATATTCTTCTTGTAAAACGGCAACTTCCTCACTGTCAGGCTGAACACAATGAACCCAACAATTACTTGTTTTGAGTTCGGAAATTTTTTCATCACCCAAAAAACTTTTGTACACTTGAATCATTTTCCTAAAATTTTATACCGCATAGGAAAAAATTTTAGGAAAAATTTTCTCCTATGCAGCAAGTTTCTTGTTTATATTAGGGACACCGTCCATAAAAAATAAAAATTTTCGTTTTTAAAATCTTTTTTTAATCCGCCAATGTAGCAACCATAACGGCTTTGATTGTGTGAAGACGGTTTTCCGCCTCGTCAAAAACTATTGAAGATTCGCTTTCAAAAACTTCGTCAGTTACTTCCATACAATCCAAACCGAATTTATCGTAAATTTCTTTTCCCGTATTGGTTTTTAAATCGTGAAAAGCGGGCAGACAATGCATAAACTTAACGTTTTTGTTTCCCGTTAAATCCATAACACGCTTATCAATACGGTAATCTCTCAACAAATCAATACGTTGTTTCCAAACATCGTGTTTCTCGCCCATTGATACCCAAACGTCGGTATAAAGAAAATCACAATCTTTTACACCTTGCTCTATATCAGTTGTAACGGTGATTTTCGCAGAAGAAATTTCGGCATTTTTTCTGCATTTTTCCAACAAATCTCCGTCAGGCGACAACCCGTCAGGACCTACTAAACGAAAATCCATACCTAATTTAGAGGCAGCAACCATTAAAGAATTACAAGTGTTGGAATGAATGTCGCCAAAAAAGCAAATTTTATTTCGTTTAACTTTTTTTCGGAATGTTCCTCCATAGTAAGCAAATCCGCCAAAATTTGAGTAGGATGAAATTCGTTGGTTAAACCGTTCCAAACAGGAATTTTAGAATATTGAGCAAGAGTTTCAACGGTTTTTTGGGCAAATCCCCTATATTCCAAACCGTCGAACATCCGTCCGAAAACCCGTGCCGAATCCTCCACCGATTCCTTATGCCCGAGTTGACTTGCCGAAGGAGTAATGTAAACGGTATGTGCGCCTTGGTCAGCACAAGCAACCTCAAAAGCACAACGAGTTCGGGTGGAAGTTTTTTCAAAAATCAAGGCAATATTTTTGCCAGAAAGTCTTTTAACTTCTTTACCCGCTTTTTTTGCCTTTTTAAGTTCTTTTGACAATTCCAAAAGATAATAAATTTCCTGAGCCGAAAAATCCAACAAGGTCAGAAAATTTCTGTTTTTTAAATTTACCGCCATCTTTTTCCGTTTTATAACACTGCAAAATTACAATAAAAATCCTTTTTTACAAATTTTTAATTATAATTTTTCCAACCAATCAAACAAATCGTTAAGTTCGTAATCGCCGGTGTGATTATATCCCCACGGCAAAAAATAATTAACCTGAAAACCCGAATTCATAAGTTTCAACGCCAAATTCAAACTGATTTGAAAACCAGTATCTCTGTCAAGAGTTCCATGTCGAATATACCAATATTTCGCTTTAACTGCTTGATTATCAGAGATATAATTCATAGGATTTATCATTTTTACCCGCTTTTCGAGTTCGGGCATTAAAGCGTGTCCTACGGTAAAAGGCGTAAAATTAAGCGTTGTTCCGTCAGAAAGTCCAAAAGCCTTGTTTTCAGCAGAGGGTCGATTAGTAAGAATATTTTGGGAATCAAAAGCAGGAGGAGTTTTAAGTTGTTGAGTTTTAACAACATGCTCCAAATATTTTTTCATATCAATATCCACCAAACAACCGCTTTCTTTGTATTCTTCGTAAAAAACCGCTCCAAGGTGTCAGAAATTTCTTTTTCCTCCGACAAGGCCTTGTTTGCAGAGGCCATCAACCACATTTTCAAATAGTTAAGATAATTTGTTGCAGTAATTTTTTCGTCCGTTACTGGATTTTTTAAATTCAAAGAATTCAGATATGACGGATACATTTTTGACAAAGAGTCGGAAAGTTTTATTTGATTTTCGTCCAAACATCTTAACGAGTTGTTGCAAAAACCGTAAAGCCATTCGTATGCCATATCTGCATGTTCTAAATCCGTTATGGGACAATAACTTACAACTGCAAAAATATCGTCAGAGGCTTTTTCCGCACCCATTTTTTCCAACTCTTGTTCGTAATCGGGATGATTGCCCGTTGCGCCCAAAAGTGCCGACATTGCTCCTCCGGCAGATGTTCCGTCCGAAATAATTTTTTTTGAATCTCCCGGAATTAAAGCATCGTTGGCTTTTAAATAACGGACAACGGCTTTCAAATCCAAAAGTCCCGCAGGAATTTTTCCCGTATAAACGGTTTCAAATATAGGCGGAAATTTTTTCTTACGTTTTTTACCTTTTTGTTGTAACTCATTATTAACAAACGAGTTACTGCCTCTTGACGAAGGTATACAAACCACATATCCTTCTTCTAAGGCTCTGCCTGAGGCATCGCTCGGAGAAGGCGGTTTGGCTTTTGATGCCATATAAGCTCCTATGTAAGTTCTTAAAAAAACAGGAGAAGATTCCGTTAAATTTTCAGGAACATAAATGTTAAGATACTGATAATTAGAATCTTCAACGTTAGAAACGTAATAAATATTTTCGTAAGCCTTATACTTAACCAAAAAACCGTCGGGCATTGTAAGTTGTTTTTCAGTAAAAGCCGACGGGTCAAATTTTAAATTCTGAGCCGAAACAACTGAAAACGAAATACACAAAAACAAAGACACAAAAAAATTTTTCATTTTTAATTAAGGCTTTTTAAAGTTCCGTTTTCAGGATAAAGCACCATTTTGAAATTTCTGTCTTTCATTAAAGTCTGGGAAAATATCGTATCAAACCCAATTGACTGATATTCAACGTTTTTTCAGAAATTGTATTTCCGTTTTGAACAATTTTTACCGTTGCATTGGCAGGAGTAAGATAAGCAAAACCGTTAACTTCGTTTTCCGCTTTGGCTTTGCGCCTCAAAACGGTTTGATTTTCGTTGAAAGTATTTTCCAAAGAATTTTCGTTAATAGCCGTTACTTCTATCAAAACGGGATTTCCCCTCAAACTATTTTTCTGCTGAACACCATATTGAGACGAAAATTTAAAAAGTATTTGCTGAAAATGTTCGGCTTTTTCAGGTTCAAAATTAAAAACATAAGTTTTTTCTTTTCTGATTTTGCGTCCCAAAAACATACTCATATAAGATTCTTCAAGTTTATTGAGTTGTTCGACCATATATTTCAAAGCGTTGCCCTCGGGCAGACTTTTTCCGTCGGATTCGCCAGTTAAAAGGGCTTTGCGGTCGTCGCGCAAAACAAAAATCTGATTTGCAAGTTCTTGAGCTTGTTCGTCAGTGGATTTTCTGATAACTTGTTTGCGCTGAGTAGGAACGGCGGTAAAAATAGAGTCAGCATCAATAACATGCAAAACAGTATCAAAAACTGTTTCATAACGGTTTACGTTAATGTCTTGAAACATACGCCATTGCGGAGTTTCATGGTCGGAAGAATAAATATTTTCCGAACCCATACGTCCGTTTTCAACATAATCCGACTTCGTATTAACACTTTCCAAAAAACCGTCCCGCGAAAAATTCATTTGACACGGATAACTCGTTTCAACGGCAAAAGTTCTCGAAGTATCTTTTATGGGAAAAGACGAAATTTCTACCTTGTCAATATACCAAACGCTTGAATTTGAATTAATTATATCGTCAGTTCCCAGATATTTAGAAGCGTATTGGGCATAAGGTCCTTTAACGGAAATTTCGTTAACGGCCGTTACCTTAACGCTCAAAATAGTCTTAGGCAACGAATAAATTATCGGATTGTGTTTCAGAGAAGAAACCTCGGAATATTTTCCACTCTGACAAAATCTTTTGTTTTGCCGCAAGAAAAAAGCAACAAAACGGGAAGCAATAATATTTTTGATTTCATTTTCTTTTTTTAATGATTTACAGGGTAATCTTCCGGATTTCGGATATAATCCTGAGGGTCAGGACGGTCGTTGAAACGTTCCTTTTCCATCGCTTTGAGCATATCCGATTCTTCTTTAAGAAGTTGGTCTTCGTTTTCGGGATGACCGTTTATGTAATTGATTTTGGTTACTTTTTTGGTTTTTGTGTCAGTAAATTCCCAAACGCCGTCTTTGAGGTCGTTTTTGTAATTTCCCGTCATAACGACATTGCCTTCTCTGTCATATTTGGTGTACTTTCCATCAAGTGCGCCGTTAACGTAAAAAGCCTCAAAAAGAAGTTTTGACGTTTCATAATAACGCCTCCAAACACCGTCTTTAACACCGTTTTTCCAAGTTATTTCTTCGGTGGGAAAACCGAAAATAAAAAAATTAATTTCGTCGCCGTCTTTTACACCCCTTTTGTAACTCTCCTGAGCCACTAAAAGCGTATCATTTTCAAAAAACTGCCAAACGCTGTCTTTTTGTTTGTTGTAATAATATCCCATCGCAACTTTGTTGCCGTATTCGTCGTAATGAATAGCAGAGGCCAAAGAATCGTCATAAAAATACATATGAGAACTAATTCCGCCGCGTTTGTAAAATTTATAAAAATCACCTCTCGGCTTTCCGTCGGAATAATTAATTTGGGATTTGCGTTTTCCGTTAGGATATTTTTCAATCCAAACTCCTTGTTTTTTGCCCATAACATCGGTTTGATTAGTCTCGCCTTCATATGCGGCAAGTTGTTTGCCGAAAGTAACGGGTTCAAGAAAACGCTCCGGCTTAAAAATCCGCCAATAAACCTCGGTGGTATCTTTAAAAATTTTAGCATAATATTCAGCGTGCTGACGCGCTTTTGAGGTAGGAGTTTTGTCCTCTTGAAAAAAATCGTTCTGAACTTTGTACATAGTTTGACGAAGTTCGTCGTAATTTACTATAAAATTTTTCAAAAACTCTCCGTTTTTATCTTTCGTAACGGCAGAATAAACCTTCCGCTCCGCCTCGTTAAGGTCGGAAATTTTATCGGATTTTTTGTAATTCTCCAAATAAGAAAATCCCTCATAATAAAGCACTTGCGGCGTAGGAGTTTTGTATTTTTTAGCATTTTCTATACACTCTGAAAACTTGCCGCTTTCAAAAAGTTGCTTAATCATATCCGCCTTTTTGTCTTGGGCGTTAAGAGTAAAGGCGGCAAAAACAACCGTCAAAGTCAATAAAAATTTTTTCATTTCGTTATAAGTATTTTTTCAGTTTTCTGCGAAAAATCTTTTCCGCATACTTTAACAACGTAAATTCCGCTTTTATAATTGTGTAAAGGCAATTTAACAGAAAAATTTTCAGGAAAACATTCAGTTAAAATTTTTCCCGAAACGGAAACGATTTGTACGCTTTTTATAATTTGAGAACTTTCGATAGTTAAAAAATCTTTATCGTTAAAAATTCTAATATCAAAAGTTTTTTCAGGATTTTTTTCTACGCCGACAATGTCGTTTTCACCCTTTTTCAGAACGAAATTTATTTCGTCAGGCGTTGTAATTTCCTTACAATAAGTTTGATAACCGTCAGAAAAAGCACAAACGTTTATTTTTTCACCTATTAAAAACGGACGAAAAAAAATTCCGTTTTCATCCGTAAAAACAGAAGAATTATTTTTATCATAATAAGGAATTACGATTTGAGCTTTTAAAGGTTTTCCGTCAGAATCGGTTACCGTGCCTTTAAAACCATCAAGAACGCGAAGCAAAAAATTCAAAACCGATTTAAAATTTTTTTGCCAAAAAATTTCAAGTCGGTCTCTGTCAAGAAGTTTAACGTTAGACAATTCTATCGTAAATTCTCTGCAACGGCGATAATAAAACATATAATCCTGACGGGAACCGCCGATTTTATACCAATCAGCCCCGAAAACATAACCGCTTTGGGTAACACTTTTCATATAATTTTCCTCAATAAGTCTCGCCGTATCGACATATTGCTTAGAAACCGATACAAACCACTCTTTATCAGGCAGTTGAAACTCGTCTTCATAAAAACTATCCCACGGAAAATTCACCACTTCGTCGCCCGCATGAAAATTGGCACTCATAACAAAATTGTGTTTTTCGGCAAAGTCTTGCATAGCCGAAGTTTCCGGTTGAAAAGAAGTTTTGCCAGAAAATCCGATTTGCAGAAAATCACGGTTTAAATCTTCGTTGTTGGCATTGTAACGTCTTGATTGACTGATATCTTCATCTCCGCCGAAATACGTTCCGTCAGGATTGGAAAGCGGATTGACATAAAGACGGATTGAAGAAAGAATTTTTTTTACTTTTTCGTCAGTATCTTTGTTTTTTAACAAATAGTCAATTAATCTTAACAAAAAAACGTATCCGCAAACCTCATCACCGTGCATTGTGGAAGTAAGAAAAAACTCCGGCGAATAATTTTCGTCAGAACCCGAAAAAATTTTCAACGCCAAAAGCTTTCTGCCTTCAACGCTCCTGCCTATCTCAACAAGGGAAGTAATATCAGGAAATTGGGCATTGAAATTTTCCATCATTTCCTCATAAAGCCCATAAGAAGGATAAATGTCAAAATTTTTTATTTCGTCCAAGTTGTTTGTAGTCTTAAAAGCATCGGTAGATTTTGAAATACGTTTATAATCAATCTTTTCAAAAGAAAATTTTATGCCTAATTTTTCCAATTCGTTTTTTTCCCTTTCGTTGGCAAAAGCAAAAACTTTTCCGTCGGAAATTTTATCAACAGAAACCGTACGGGAGATTTTTTCAAGTTCTTTTCTTGAAAAATCCTCAACCGTTATTTTGTAGTCCTGACAAAATGCCGCAAAAGGTAACAAACTGATTATCAACAATATAATTTTCATTCTTTTAAGTCAAAACCAATTTTTCGTATTCAGTATCGCCGTTGTAAAAATCTTCCAATTTTTTGTTGAAATCTTTTCTCGGAAGATTTTTCCAAGAACGAATCTCAAAGGTTATATCATAAAATTCAAGATTAATTTCGCGTTTTTTCTTAAACAAAAAATAACCCGAATAAACGTATAAAATGCTCATTAACAACAACTTCATAATCGGAGGAGTTTTTTTTCGGTTGTAATTAGACCATTTTGACCCCCAAAAACCTAACATCCTCACTCCTATCACTTTTGTTTTTTCGGGCAAAATTTGGGCAGCATTATATGCCAAACGACGGTTTGAAATAGTTTCTCTGCCGTCAAGAGTTATGTGTCCCGAAGGATAAAAAAGTATGTCAGAGCCGTTTTTTAATTGTGTTTCGATAACGGAATCCAAACTCAAAACTTGCTCCAAACCTTCACGCGATTTTCTCAAATCGGGAACTTTAACGGCCTCAAACATATCTAAAATGTGTTTTATAACGGGAACTGTCCAAAAACGTGAATCCACCAACGGACGAATTTTTTTGTCATAAAAAACCGAATACAACATTATCGGGTCTAAAACAGCACGGTGCATAGGCAAAATCAAAAGATTTGAATCGTTGCTAACTTCCAATATTTCAGGATTTTGCATTTTTATATCGTAATGAAGTTTTATGTGATTGAGCGAAAAAAACGACAAAACACTTCTGTAATTAAACAGAAAAAACAACGAGGCAAAAAACATCACCACCCGTCGAAAAAGAAAACGAATTTTGTTGGTAAACAACTCGTAATCAATACGTTAGTAAGAGAAGAAAAGAAAATAAAAATAAATGATACCAAATTAAAAAAAGCCAAAAAAACACTTAATTCACTCTCCGAGGCCCTTTTTTGAATTTCGGCATCCAAGGGAATTTTAAATAATCCGCACAACACGGCAACTACAACCATACAAGCAACAAACGTTTTTCCCGCAAAATCAAAAACGAAAACCGCCACAAGCAAAATCGAAATCAAAAAGCCGATTTGCGGAACATATCCCAACATAAATTTTTTTCCGTCAAGTTTGCCGCACAAAACACAGCCCAAAGAAATTCCTATTGCCATCAAAGCCAAAACAATTCCCGTTTCAGTAGGCGAAAACGAAAGAGCCGAATCGCAATGCAATATCAAAAGCGTTTGAATCGATGCCGAAAGCCACCAATAAAAACAAAGCAAAAAAATTACGTGATTCAACCCCTTGTGTTTCTTCACCATAGAATAAGACTGCGACAAAAATTTAATAGGATTTGCCGAAGTTTGTCCCTGATGCGGTTTTTCGTCGGCTTTTATCAAAAAACTGCAAAAAACACCGAAAGCAGCAACCGAAATCAAAACAATATACCGCGAAAAATCAGAAAATTTTTCGCTCATCACCGACCCTAAAAAAGTACCGATTAAAATTCCCAAAAACGCAAAGGCTTCCATTCCGCCCATTCCCGACGAAATCCCCTCTTTTCCGCCGATATCTTTTATCAAGCCATATTTTGCAGGAGAAAACAATGCACTTTGAAGCCCCATTAACATAACGGCAATCAAAGCAAGAGGAATATTTTTTAATTCAAATCCCAGTACGGCAAGAGCCATAACGGGAAGTTCACAAATTTTTGCAACTTTTATAATCTTGGTTTTCTTAAAATAATGCGGCAATTTGCCCGCCAGAGGCGAAAACAACAAATAAGGCAAAACCAATGCTCCGGCAGTAGAATTGATAACTATTGTTTTCATATCGTTATCAACCCAAGAGGCGGCAACAAAACAAACCAACGTTTTGAGCATATTGTCGTTCATTACGCCCAAAATGTTGGTTAAGTATAAAGGCAAAAATTTTTTCATATTTTTTCTTATTCCATACCTTTACCGTGGCAGTTTTTGTATTTTTTACCGCTGCCGCAAGGACAAGGGTCGTTTCTGCCGATTTTCTTTTCTCCGCGCACAATCTGCTGAACCTTAGGTTGTTGAGGCGGTTGCGGCTTAGAAGGACGTTGAGGTTTAGGCTCGTCGGTGATTTTTTTAACTTCTTCCTGAGAGGCTTTCATACGTTCTTGTTCGCGTTTAAGAGCCTGAGCCTGCGCTTGTGCCATTGCCTGAGCCTGTGCTTGAGCGCGGGCAACTTCTTCGGGGTCGCGCATAGGAATTTGTCCGCGCATTATGGTGGAAATTATTGTTTTGTTGTTTTTGTCTAACATCTTGTCAAACAACTCGTTAGATTCAATTTTGAAAATTACTAACGGGTCTTTTTGTTCGTATGTAGCGTTTTGAACGGATTGTTTTAAATCGTCCAAATCCCTCAAATGTTCTTTCCAATTTTCGTCAATGGTAATCAACATTATAATTTTTTCAAACGACTTGGTAATTTCGCGGCACTGACTCTCGTATGCCTTTTGAAGATTAACTCTGATTTGGAAAACCCGTCTGCCGTCCGTTATGGGAACAACAATAAATTCATAACGGTCTTTGTAGTTTTCGTAAACGTCTTTAATCGTCGGCATTGCCGTATCACGAATAAGTTTCATTTTGTTTGACATATTCGCAAAAGCCGTTTCAAAAAGTTTGTCGGCAATTTTTTCGTTGGAAAGTTGCAAGAAATCGTTTTCCGTAACAGGGTTTTGCATACCCAAACTCTTAGAAACTTCCAACGAGAAAACAGCATAATCTCCTTCGTTGTGATAATTTTCGGCAATATTTTCGCAAGCATCGTTCAACATATTTGTAAGTTCTATGTCGAGACCTTCGCCGAAAAGTGCATTTCTGCGC
Source organism: Madoqua kirkii (assembly GCA_006408675.1). Lineage (NCBI taxonomy): Eukaryota > Metazoa > Chordata > Mammalia > Artiodactyla > Bovidae > Madoqua > Madoqua kirkii. The sequence continues at coordinate 24,239 of SJYC01038885.1, forward strand.
TGACGATAATTACTTCACGCTGCTTGTTCATAACATCGTCGTATTCCAAAAGACGTTTACGAATACCGAAATTGTTTTCTTCAACTTTCTTTTGAGCGCGTTCGATGGATTTTGTAACTATCTTATGCTGAATAACTTCGCCTTCTTCCAATCCCATTCTGTCCATAAGGGCGGCAATTCTTTCCGAGCCGAAAAGACGCATAAGATTGTCTTCCAACGATACGAAAAACTGCGACGAACCCGGGTCGCCCTGACGTCCAGCACGACCTCTCAACTGACGGTCTACACGTCTTGATTCGTGTCTTTCGGTACCGATAATTGCAAGTCCGCCTTTTGAACGAACCTCATCCGATAACTTGATGTCAGTACCGCGGCCTGCCATATTGGTTGCAATGGTTATTGTTCCTTTCTGACCAGCAACGGCAACGATTTCAGCCTCACGTGCGTGTTGTTTTGCATTCAGGACATTGTGTTCCAACTTCCTCATCATCAGCATTTTGCTCAACAATTCGGATACTTCCACGGATGTCGTTCCCACAAGAACGGGACGACCTTCTTTGTGCAAACGTTCGATTTCCTGAATAACGGCATTATATTTTTCGCGTTTGGTCTTGTAAACCAAATCTTCCATATCTTTTCTGATAACGGGCAAGTTGGTCGGGATAACGCAAACGTCAAGTTTGTAAATGTCCCAAAATTCGCCTGCTTCCGTTTCCGCAGTACCTGTCATACCGGCGATTTTTTCGTACATACGGAAATAATTTTGAAGAGTAATGGTTGCAAAAGTCTGAGTTGCGGCCTCCACTTTAACGTTTTCCTTAGCCTCAATGGCCTGATGAAGTCCGTCGGAATAACGTCTGCCCTCCATAATACGTCCCGTCTGTTCGTCCACAATCTTAACTTTGTTGTCCATAACGACGTATTCTTGGTCTTTTTCAAACAAAGTGTAAGCCTTTAAAAGTTGGTTGATTGTATGAACACGTTCCGATTTAACGGCAAAGTCAGACATAAGTTTGTCTTTTTTGGCGAGTTTTTCTTCTTCGCTGAGAGACGAATGTTCAATGTCCGCAATCTCGCTGCCCACATCGGGAAGAACGAAAAATTGCGGGTCGTCAGAATTACCTGTTATAAGGTCAATACCCTTTTCGGTTAAATCCACCGAATTTTGTTTCTCTTCGATAACGAAATAAAGTTCGTCGGTAATTTCGGGCATACGTTTGTTGTTTTCTGCCATATATTCGCCTTCGGTGGCGTTAAGAAGAACTTTGTTGCCCTCCTCACTAAGAAATTTAATCAACGCATTATTTTTCGGAAGACCTTTCCAGGCTTTCAACAATTTTACGCCGCCTTGGGTTCTATCGCCGTTTTTGATTAAAGTTTTTGCCTCGTTAAGAAGTTTATTTACAAGTTGTTTCTGATGTTCAACCAACATTACGACTTTCGGCTTTAAATCCATAAAAAGTTGCATATCGTTGCCCGCTTTTGCAACAGGTCCGCTGATAATCAAAGGCGTTCTTGCATCGTCAATCAAAACGGAGTCCACCTCATCGACAATCGCAAAAACATGTTTTCTTTGGACAAGTTCTTCTGGGGTGGAACACATATTGTCTCTCAAATAATCGAAACCAAATTCGTTGTTCGTTCCGAAAGTAATATCAGAATAATAAGCGTTACGGCGTTGGGGCGAATTAGGTTGGTGTTTGTCGATACAATCAACGCTCAAACCGTGAAACATATACAACATTCCCATCCATTCGGAGTCGCGTTTGGCAAGGTAATCATTAACCGTTACAACGTGTACTCCTCTGCCTGTTAATGCGTTAAGAAAAACGGGAAGAGTTGCAACGAGAGTTTTACCTTCGCCTGTTGCCATTTCCGCAATTTTGCCCTCGTGAAGAACTATGCCGCCAATTAACTGAACATCGTAATGAACCATATTCCAAGTTAAAAGGTTGCCGCCTGCCCGCCAAGTATGATTGTAAAAGGCTTTGTCGCCTTCAATTTTTATGCTGTCGAATCTGGTTGCAAGTTCTCTGTCAAAATCAGTTGCCGTTACCTCCAAAACTTCGTTTTCCTTAAAACGTCTTGCCGTATCTTTTATAACGGCAAAAGCCTCGGGAAGTATTTCGTTGAGTTTCTCTTTAAGAATGTCTTTAATCTGTTTTTCAGTAGTTTCAATTTGGTCGTAAAGTTTTTCCTGCTCTTTAACCGTCAGATTTACAGATGTTTCCAACCGTAATTTATATTCCGAAAGCGATTGCTCTTGTTTTTTGACGGAATCTTTCAAATTCTGTCTTAATTTTAAGGTTTTTTCCCTTAATTCATCGTTGCTGATATTTTTTAATTTCGAAAACTCTTCGTTAATTTTCTGAACTATCGGCATCATTCTTTTGATGTCCTTTGTGGATTTGTCCCCGAAAAAAGATTTAAAAATGCTTTGAAGTAAACTCATTTTGTTATTAATTGCTGATTATTAATTATTTACCGGTTTGGAACGGTAAAAACGCAATGCAAAGGTACAAAAAGTTTTTTAATTTTAAAGATTTTTTTTACATTTGCAAAAAAATAAACATTATGGAAAAACCACTTATTTTAATTACAAATGACGACGGAATATTCGCAAAGGGCATTAAAGAACTTGTCAGAGCGGTAAAAGATTTAGGAGAATTGGTTGTTGTTGCCCCCGACAAGGCTCAAAGCGGAAAAGGACACGGCGTAACTCTCGATATGCCTTTATGGTATCGTCCGGCGAAATTTGAAGAAGAAATCCGCGCTTTTAAATGTTCGGGAACACCGGTAGACTGCGTTAAAATAGCACTTTTTAAAATTCTTGATAGAAAACCCGATTTGATTTTAAGCGGAATAAACCACGGTTCTAATTCGAGCATAAATATTTTATATTCGGGAACAATGGGGGCTGCGCGCGAGGGTGCGTTACACAAAATTAGGTCAATAGGTTTTTCTCTGCTGAATTTTGCGCCAGACTCCGACTTTACAACGGCAGGCAAATACGCAAGAAAAATAACGGAACAAATACTTTCGATGCAAACACCTGATAATCTGTGTCTTAACGTTAATATTCCGTACAAAGACCCCGAAAACATAAAAGGCATAAAAATTACCCGTCAGGCTCAAGGCGAATGGAGAGAATTTTTTGAGGAACGTTATCACCCGTCAAACCGCCGTCCATATTATTGGCTTACAGGCAATTACGAAAATTTTGAACCGCTTTCGCAAGACACTGACGAATGGGCGTACAAATACTTTCGATGCAAACACCTGATAATCTGTGTCTTAACGTTAATATTCCGTACAAAGACCCCGAAAACATAAAAGGCATAAAAATTACCCGTCAGGCTCAAGGCGAATGGAGAGAATTTTTTGAGGAACGTTATCACCCGTCAAACCGCCGTCCATATTATTGGCTTACAGGCAATTACGAAAATTTTGAACCGCTTTCGCAAGACACTGACGAATGGGCGTTAACCAACGGTTATGTTTCGGTTCAGGCCGTAACGTGCGATTGTACCGACTACGAAACGGCAAAAATTTTAAAATTCTAATTCGTCATCGAAAGATTTTATAAACCTTTCTAACGAATCTTTATCAACTCTCGCATAACCGTCGGGAATACGGAAAATTTCGGGACTGATTTCAGTCGGAACAACCTCGGTTGCAGTCAGTTTCATATAAATTCCGCACAACAAAACTTCAAACTTCATCAACACTCCGTCTAAATTACAAAAAGCGTTGTTTATATTTGATTTTTTGATTTTTATATCGTTAGTATACCAAACGGCAAAATCTCTGTTAATACCTTCGCAATGGGCTATTGCCTTATGACAGAGATAGTTGCAAATAGTTAAGGTATCAGACAAATATTCGAGTTTTAAATCGCGGATTTTGTCGTAACCGAAAGAAATTTCGGTGGAATCGGTAACATACATATATTGTCCCGAAAGAATTTTTACCAAAGAATAGTATTGATTGTTTTCTCTGTCGGTTATAAAAGAAATCAAAAATCCTAATCCCTTGATATTCATTGCGGTATTATCGTTTTTGAAATTCATTTC
>SJYC01038889.1:0-22986 GCA_006408675.1 Madoqua kirkii
TAATCTCATATATAGAATGACAGGAACACAGTTTGTCATATTCAGTATTAATATAAACATGAAAGGTGCTATCAAGAGGAGGAAACCACTATCATGATTGATTTTAAGACAAATACAATAATTCTTTTGAATTTTAAATGAAGCAAAAAGCCTACATTCAAAAAGTAAATTTTATATCAGGTTTGAGAAATTTGATTCTTCAGAAACAAAATGAGAATACTGTAGTTCTTTCCCATGGTCTTCCACTTTGGATATTACTAAATATTAAATAATTAAATAACTGATGAAAATCACTGACTGGATCTCTATCTCCTTATCTGAAAGTAGGGACACTAGTAAGTGCTCCTAGACTTTCTTCCTAGGGAGATTTAAGACAAAAAAGTTCAAATTTCTAGAAAGAGTTACTTTATGATTTTAATGTTTCCATTATTTTCACTTTAACAATTATTGCAGATGGTGGTGGTTTAGTTCCTAAGTTGTGTCCGACTCTTTGGTGACCCCATGAGCTGTAGCCCACCAGGCTCCTCTGTCCATGGGATTCTTCAAGCAAGAATACTGGAGTGGGTTACCATTTCCTTCTCCAGGGGAGCTTCCCCATCCAGGGATACAACCTGGGTCTCCTGCACTGCAAGCAGATTCTTTACTGACTGAAAAATGACAAAATATTGAGTATAATTTGAATACAGAGAATTTAACTGAAAAGTGCAAGTCTTTGACTACATAGTTTGTGGAAGTGAAATGGACCAGTAGAACTATTAGAGCTATTAAACCATAGTTTTCTTATAAGGAAAAAACAAACCCCATACTTTTGTGTTCTATAAACTTTTCCAGCATGCATATCTGAATTTTTCTTCCACTCATCTGATATTTTCATTAAAAAATTAAACTTGAAATTTTTGAAAGACTTAACCAATTTTCTAAATCTGAAAGAGTAGTTTTAATCATTCTCTCATCTGTATTTGCAAAGTCATTTTATTTGTGAAGTGCTACAAGCATCATTGCTGCAAAGGACAGTAAAGCTCTCAGGGGAACAAAAATTGAGAGAACGGTTTGAATCTTTTTTCCAGTCATGGTGCAGCTGATACAGTGAGGTACAGAGTCTCTGAACCTCTGGGCTTTATACATTTTCTTGTTACAATGTGATTTAAAAAAAAACACTAAGTTTATAATCATTAGAGATTATTAAATTAAAAAATAATGCTCTTTCAAAAATTCAAGTTCATAGTCACCCAGCCTTTTCACTGAAAATAGTTGTTTCATCACTGTTGCTTCTGGAAGAAATGCTTGGCACACAGTGAACAGAGCTGAAAACATGAGACAGCAGAAAGTCTTAGCACAGAGCAGTCTCAAAGGCTCGCAGGCACCCTTTATGTAATAAATAATGGAGTGGCTGGAAAACTGCCTCTGAAAGCAGAAGGTTCTGGCCAAAAGTGAAGAGCAGTCAGTACATTTGAGAAGAGAAGTAGTGTGAAACAAACCCAGGAGATGCTCAAGCAGAGTTTCTTAGGGAAAGCTCCACATGGAAGCATGCATAAATAAATCTCGTTTAAACAGATCATGCCAAATAAAAATTGCTATTGTATTTCTTAACCAATGTGGAAATGGGGGTAGGGGGCAGGAGTTACCACTTGGCTAAAGGCAGCTCTAAAATTCGATTGCTCATATGTGAAATCTGAAGAGAAGTGTCGACAACAAAGAACAATCACCTTTGCTTCCAGCCTGGTTGAATTTTTCTGCCCCAAGTGGTTTTCAGACGATCCATCTTGAATAGCATCAAGAAAAGTTTCATGTGTCCTGAATACTTTGTGATTTAAAAATATTATATATTAACAGCAGAAAGGAGTTCTTTCTAACCCTGCAAAAAATAAATGCAGATGAGATTTTGGATTGAAATTCTTGGAGCTTAGAGGTGAATTTTTTCTTTTTTTTTAGGCTTAAAACAAAGAATTTATTCTCTCTTCTCTCGTGGTCCTAGGGGCCAGAAGTCCAAGAACAAAGTGTCATGGGGCGATGTCCCACTGAGGTCCTATGAGGGGCCCTTCCTGCCTCTTCTGGCTCAGAGGTGGCTGACACTGCTTGGCTGGGGCCGCATGCCCCTGCCGTCTCCTGGTGGGGATCCATCTTCACATGACCTTCTTGCGTGTCTGTATCTCTTCTTATAAAGCATCTTGTGTGAGATCCAAGGCCCGCCCTACTCCAGTATGACCTCATCTTAACTACTAACACTTGCAAAGGCCTTATTTCCAAATAAGGTCGCCTTCTTTTTCGTTTGTTTTTGTTGTTTTCAACTGGGGTATAGTTGCTTTACAATGTTGTGTTCATTTCTGCTGTATAACAAAGTGAGTCAGCAATACGTGTACATATATCCCCTCCCTGAGGAACCATTTTTTAAATACTTTGCACAACAATTTTTATTCAGATAAATGTTTGACTAAGAGGGGTTCCCTGATAGCTCAGTTGGTAAAGAATGTGGCTGTAATGCAGGAGACCCCAGTTCAATTCTTGGGTCCGGAAAATCCGCTGGAAAAGGGATAGGCTACCCACTCCAGTATTCTTGGGCTTCCCTGTGGCTCAGCTAGTAAGGAATCTGCCTGCAATACGGGAGACCTGGGTTTGATCCCTGGGTTGAGAAGATCCCCTGGAGAAAGGAAAGGCTACCCACTCCAGTATTCTGTCCTGGAGAATTCCATGGACTGTAAAGTTCATGGAGTTGCAAAGAATAGGACACGACTGAGTGACTTTCACTTTTACTTGGAAGGATGAATGATTAACAAATCAGATAGTGTTTCTTGGTTATAAAAAAGGGGAGGCATCTCAGTAAAGAAAGGATATATCTTACTCTGCAAATTCTGCAGCCCCTTGAAAGGGGAGTATTTGCTTTATAAATTTTAAATCACAAAGTAATCAAATTAATTAAGAGTTGCCTACCTAGTACTCCCAAATTTTGTTTGCATTAGAATTATAATGCTGAACCTAATTTTTCCCACCTCAATAAGTCTTTAAAATTGGGCCAGCTGGGTCTTGATATAAGCCATATTCACTAAGCAAATATCTTATGAAAAGTGATCGCATCTTAATTCTTCTATGAAGATCAGGGATAAAATTCTTCAAACAGATCAATGTAAAAAGCAGGCACAAAATAACTTTTTACATTGGGAAACAGCTTTGGAAGTATTAATACTTCTCTTCTCCCCCCAACTCTCTTGAAAAGCCATCATCTTTGTCAACTTAGGGATAGAGCCTTAGGGAATAATGTTAAAATACTGGCATATTACATCATTGTACTCACTGTTTAAAAAGGGTGAAATTTTTCATTAGAAATCCTTGAGTGAGAACACATGTTTACGTCCTAAAGCTTGACTGACTGAACCTGGGCTGCCAGCTTGCACGACGCCCCCAGGGAGTTCCTGGGAGTCCCTACACAGTCCTCTCCCACATTAAGCAGGACTGACCTTTGTAACATCATCTCATTTGCAGAAATGACCATGTATTACTTCCAAGCCTACATCATGAAAGACATCTGGCTTCCACCAAAATGCAGTTCTTGGGTGCAGTCTCAAAAATGGCAGAATGATCTCTGTTTCCAAGACAAACCATTCAGTATCACAGTTATCCAAGCCTATGCCCTGACCACTAACGCTGAAGAAGCCGAAGTTGAACGGTTCTATAAAGACCTACAAGATCTTCTAGAACTAACATCCAAAAAAGATGTCCTTTTCATTATAGAGGACTGGAATGCAAAAGTAGGAAGTCAAGAAACACCTGGAGTAACAGGCAAATTTGGCCTTGGGGTACAGAATGAAGCAGAGCAAAGAATAAGAGAACTTTCCCAAGAGAACACACTGGTCATATCAAACACCTTCTTCCAACAACACAAGAGAAGACTACACATGGACATCACCAGATGTCAATACTGAAATCGGATTGATTATATTCTTTGCAGCCAAAGATGGAGAAGCTCTATACAGTCAGCAAAAATAAGACTGGGGGCTGACTGTGGCTTACATCATGAATTCCTTATTGCACAAGGAGAAAGAAGAAAGTAGGGAAAACCATTAGACTATCCAAGTAAGATCTAAATCAAATCTGTTACAATTATACAATGGAAGTGACAAATAGATTCAAGGGATTAGATCTGATAGAGTGCCTGAAGAACTATGGACAGAGGTTCATGACACTGAACAGGAGGTAGTGATCAAGACCATCCCCAGGAAAAAGAAATGCAAAAAAGCAAAATGGTTGTCTGAGGAGGCCTTACAGATAGCTAAGAAAAGAAGAGAAGCTAAAGGTAAAGAAGAAAAGGTAAGATATACCCATCTGAATTCAGAGTTTCAAAGAATAGCAAGGAGAGATAAGAAAGCCTTCCTCATATGATCAGTGCAAAGAAACAGAGGATAACAATAGAACAGGAAAGAATAGAGATCTCTTCAAGAAAATGAGAAATATCAAGGGAACATTTTATGCAAAGATGAGCACAATAAAGGACAGAAATAGTATGGGCCTAACAGAAGCAGAAGATATTAGGAAGAAGATACACAGAAGAATTATACAAAAAAGGTCTTTATGACTCAGATAACCACAGTGGTGTGATCACTCACTTGCAGCCAGATATCCTGGAATGTGAAATCAAGTGTGCCTTAGGGAGTATCACTATGAACAAAGCTAGTGGAGGTGATGGAATTTCAGTTGAGCTATTTAGAATCTTAAAAGATGCTGCTGCTAAAGTGTTGCATTCGGTATGCCAGCAAATTTTGAAAACTCAGCAATGGCCACAGAACTGAAAAAGGTCATTTTTATTTCAATCCCAAAGAAGGGCAATGCTAAAGAATGTTCGAACTACCGCACAATTGCACTTATCTCACATGCTAGCAAAGTAATGCTCAAAATTCTCCAAGCCAAGCTTCAACAGCATGTGAACTGTGAACTTCCAGAAGTTCAAAATGGATTTAGAAAAGGCAGAGGAACCAGAGCTCAAATTGCCAACATCTGCTGGATTATTGAAAAAACAAGAGAGTTCCAGAAAAATATCTATTTCTGCTTTATTGACTATGCCAAAGCCATTGACTGTGTGGATCACAACAAACTGTGGAAAATTCTTCAAGAGATGGACATGCCAGACTACCTTACCTGCCTCCTGAGAAATCTGTATTCAGGTCAAGAAGCAACAGATAAAACAGAACATGGAATAACAGACTGGTTCCAAATCAGGAAAGGAGTAGATCAAGGCTACATATTGTCATCCTGCTTATATAATTTACATGCAGAATATATCCTGCGAAATGCCGGGCTGGATGAAGCACAAGCTAGGATCAAGATTGCCAGGAGAAATATCAATAACCTCAGATATGCAGATGACACCACCCTTATGGCAGAAAGTGAAGAAGAACTAAAGAACCTCTTGATGAAAGTGAAAGAGGAAAGTGGAAAAATTTGGCTTAAAACTCAACATTGAGAAAACTAAGATCATGGGATCTGGTCCCATCACTTCATGGTAAATACATGGGGAAACAGTGGAAACAGTGACAAACTTTATTGTCTTAGACTCCAAAATTACTGCCGATGGTGACTGCAGCCATGAAATTAAAAGATGCTTACTTCTTGGAAGAAAAGCTATAACTAACCTAGACAGCATATTAAAAAACAGAGACATTACTTTGCCAACAAAGGTCAATCTAGTTAAAGCTATGGTTTTTCCAGTAGTCATGTATGGATGTGAGAGTTGGACTATAAAGAAAGCTGAATGCCAAAGAATTTATTGCTTTTGAACTGTGGTGTTAGAGAAGACTCTTGAGAGTCCCTTGGACTGCAAGGAGATCCAATCAGTCCATCATAAAGGAAATCAGAACTGGAATGCTCATTGGAAGGACCGATGCTGAAGCTGAAGCTCCAATACTTTGGCCACATGATGTGAAGAACTGACTCCTTAGAAAAGACCCTGATGCTGGGAAAGATCGAAAGCAGGAGGAGAAGGGGACGACAGAGAATGAGATGGTTGGATGGCATCGAAGATTTGATAGACATGAGTTTGAGCAAGCTCTGATTGTTGGTGATGGACAGGGAAGCCTGGTGTGCGGCAGCCCATGGGGTCACAAAGAGTCAGACACAAATGAGTGACTGAACTAAACTGAATAACAAAATGAATGAACCACCCATTTAAAACCATTTACATCTTTGAAAGGCTCTGCAGTTACTACTAATTAAGGAGGACTTAAGAAATTTGGCATTTAGGTTCTTGTTTCTCATAGTGTTGTACCAAGACTAGCAGTACAGGCATTATCTGGGGCTTCCCAGGTAGCTCAGTGGTAAAGAATTCACCTGCCAATGCAGGAGATGCAGGTTCAATCCCTGGGTGGGGAAGATCCCCTGGAGGAGGAAATGGCAACCCACTCAAGTATCTTGTCCAGAGAATTCCATGGACAGAAGAGCCTTGCAGGCTACAGACCACGGGGCTGCAGAGAGTCTGGCAGAACTGGGTAACTGAGCACACAGGAGCACACATGCACGGAAATGTCAGAAATACAGAATCTCAACTTTCACCAAAGACCTACTGACTCAGAATCAACATTACATGAGATTTCCCCCACTGTGTGTAAGTACATCAAAGTTTGAGAATCAACACTGATCTGTTTGAATCTTAATGTTACATCCTATTGTTGAAAATCCTGGTTGTACCTTATATGTAGTTCTAAAAACTGTTTGGGAAGCCCAACTCCAGAAATTCTGATTTAATTGGCTTGGGTTGAGGGCTATTATGCTGGGTGGGATTGGGGGCAGGAGGAAAAGGGGGCAACAGAGGATGAGATGACTGGATGGTATCACCGACTCGATGGACCTGAGTTTGAGTGAACTCCGGGAGCTGGTGATAGACAGGGAGGCCTGGCGTGCTGCAACTCATGAGACTGCAAAGAGTCGGACACGACTGAGCGACTGAACTGAACTGAGGTCTATTATGGCCATGGACCTAATTTCACATGCCCACATGTGTCCTGAGCCTGTCCTGGGGGAACTATGGGGCCCTGAGCAAGAAGCAAGCTTCTGGGGCACTGCATGCCAGTTCAACTTCACAGCTACTGGAAACTCCATCATACTTTCTGCCTTTCCTTATTCATGCTCCTTCAGGATTTAATTCATTCCAAGAAAAGCATCCATGTTCTAACCTTTGGTGGTTTGGATTTGTTATCTAGGGCCACTCAGAGAACCAGGTGCTGAAGGCCTCAGGGTAATTTACCCACCTGTCAGATGAGCACCAAATTTCTGTTAGTTTCATCTTTTCCTAATGGTGAAATGGAATTAACTAATATTTCTCTCACGCCTTTGGAAAATATGTTTTTACTGTTGACCTGGCACTACTAAATTAAGATTTCCAGTATGACAGGTGCTTACAAATAATAGACATATTACTTAACAAGAAGCTCAGATTGATAATAAGTATCACTTAGATGCAGGTGGTGGGGTGCGGGGACTGTTGACTAATGCATCCCCAGTGACAGAGACAATGCCTAAAACATCTCATGCTTTAATAAATGTTTGTTAATTAAATTCCTCAAGAAACAATAACGTCTGACCTTTGATTCATTCAAAGTTACCGAACGTCGTACAGTGCTAGCGAACCCGCAACAGAAAGTGTTTTATCAAAGGATTTTTAAATAAAGCTCCAGATTTCCTTTGAAAAATAAATTGTGTGCCCCAATCCAATGCCATGTTTCAGGTGCCCTAGTTTGACCTCGGCTCCTCAGTTGGAGGCTGGCTAAGGGATGTGATCCCTGCCCTTGAATCTCCTTCCTTTGTAGTTTTTTTGACCTGCGCGGTTCCGTTTCCCAGGCGGAGGAGCGCGCGCCGCGGCTGCGCCCATCAGCGCGCGGCGCGGGGTTGTAGCTGTCAGGCGGGCGGGGCCGCCTAGGACCTGGGAGGATCCGCTTCCCTGGCGCCGCAGAGCCTCGGCGCCCCCACGTGCGGCCCCCTCCTCCTCCTCCTGGCCCACCTCCCTCCCTCTGGGGTTTGGCATTCCTTGGGGAGCAGGAACCTCCTCCGGCCCTGCAGCGGGCTGGGCAGGCGGAGTGGTCGGGCCCGGGGGCGGATGCTCGTGGGCGGGCCGGCCAGCCGGCTGCGGGGGAGGCGGGCTGCGCTGTTTCCCGCTAGGGCCGGACTCTGCGCGGGACGAGCCTCCGCGCGGTGCTCTCGGGCGGGGCCTGGGGGCGAGCGAGGCGGCGGCGGCGGCGCTGCATCCCGGGCCTCGGGCCGAGCCGGCGCCCCCGCGGAGCCTCTCCCACGCTCGCGGCCCCTCCCTCCCCTCCCCGGGCTCCCGGGAGCGGCGGGCGGAGGAGCTTTGTGTGCGCCCGCGGGCCGGGGGCGAGCCTCGGGCGGCCCACCTTGACGGCGGCCGGAGGACTCCGGGGCGGGAGTGGTGAGGCGTGACCGGGTGCGGGGGGGGCGTGGGGCTCCCGGGCGGCGGGAGGGACCGAGCGAAGCGCGCGGGACAGCGAGCCGGGCAGCTCGGCGCTGCGGCCACTTTTAGGGGGCGCGGGCCTCCGCGGCTCCACCTGCGCGGAGAGGGCGGGATGTCCGGGCCAGGTGTCCCGGCGCGCTGAGGCTCTCTCGCAGCCCGACGTTCCCGAGCCGGTTCTCGCTACCCGGCTACCTGGAGCCTCCGGCTGGGGCGTGCTTGGCCGGGCGCCCCCCGGAGCAGCCGCGATGGCCAGCACCAGGAGTATCGAGCTGGAGCACTTTGAGGAACGGGACAAAAGGCCGCGGCCGGGGTCGCGGAGAGGGGCGCCCAGCTCCTCCGGGGGCAGCAGCAGCTCGGGCCCCAAAGGGAACGGGCTCATCCCCAGCCCGGCGCACAGCGCCCACTGCAGCTTCTACCGCACGCGGACGCTGCAGGCCCTGAGCTCGGAGAAGAAGGCCAAGAAGGCGCGCTTCTACCGGAATGGGGACCGCTACTTCAAGGGCCTGGTGTTTGCCATCTCCAGCGACCGCTTCCGGTCCTTCGACGCGCTGCTCATGGAGCTCACCCGCTCCCTGTCGGACAACGTGAACCTGCCCCAGGGCGTTCGCACCATCTACACCATCGACGGCAGCCGGAAGGTCACCAGCCTGGACGAGCTGCTGGAAGGTAGGGGGGAGGGCCCGGCGCGGCAGGTGCGGGCGACAGGTGCACCCGCTGGGCAGCCTGCGGCCGGGCGGAGGCGGCGGTGATTCTAGGCGGCCGCGGGGACTGTGTGGTTCTCTCTGCTGTTCCACAGGCTCTGTGTGTGGGGCGTGCTTTCACAGACACTCGGGCCTTCCTAAGAGATAAGTGTTAAAAAAAAATAAAAGTGAGAAATCCTAACGGGATTTGTGGCATCTCTCAAGATGGGTGAACTTATTTTTGATATTTGCTCTTTTGAAGTGATATATTTGCTCTTTTGAAGTGTTCCATCATTGTGAAAGTGGCTCTCCCGTGAGGATCTGGGTAACCCTCTAGCTCATAAGCTGTCTGTCCATCCCTCTGTGTGGAGCTCAGTACGAGCACCTGTGGTGTTGTACGGGGTCTGCTCAGAAGCTGTGTTTGTAAAACACTCTAGGTTGCCTTTCTTGGTGTGCCTTGCAACAGAAGTTCCACTAGGTCAGGAGACGTGATCGGAGACTGTGGTTCTCAACCTTGGTTGCATCTTGGATCACTGGAAACTTTAAGAAGTAAGGGTGCCTGGGCCCCCTTCCCAGGTATTTGGATGTAAATTGGCTTGGGGTATGGTCTGACCATCTGGAGTTTTAAAAGCTCCTCAGGTGATCTGAATGTGCTACTGAGGTTGAGAAGGACTGTGATAAATGTTTTCCACGATTGGTTGGTAATGAGGTGCTTCAAGGTTAATCTTTCCTAGTTAGGGAGACAGAGGCCACAGAATCAGCAATTGAGGCCTGTTACAAATTAGGCCTAGAGTGTCAACCGTGCTGGACTCAAGACTATTTGGCCTTATGTTGGGTCATCCTTGAATTCCTGCGGTATGTAGGCTTCTTTCCCTTCAGGGAGAGAAATCATTACTAGTAGTTAAGAACCTATATCCAGAATAAAACAGGACCCATAAAGTTCAGAACCCAAGTATGTGCTGACTGTGTTTATATACAGGCTGCTCTCATGCATCTTTTTTATAATTTATTTTAAAAAATTTTGGCTGCGGCATGTGGGATCTTAGTTCCCAGACCAGGAATCAAACCCACACCCCCTGCAAGAAGTGAAAAATCTTAAACAGACCTCTAGGGAAGGCCCCTCATGCTTCTTAATACAAATAGCACATACTGCTGTGGTAGTCATCCCTATATTCGCTTGGCAGGAGAAGGAAACTGAGCTTGAAGCCAACTATTTTTCTTGCAGTAACTCATCATGTCGTTATGCTCTGAAGGCATTATGCCCATTTTTTGCATGGGGAAACTTAAGCAACACGTCTTATCATACAGGACATGCGGTATATGTGCGTTCACCTGTAATTCACTTTTAAAAATTTTTATTGGAGGATAATTGCTTTACGATATTGTGGTGGTTTCTGCCATACATCAACATGAGTCAACCACAAGTATACATGTGTCCTCTCCCTTTTGAACCTCCCTCCTATCTCCCACCCCATTCCACCCCTCTAGGTTGTCAGAGAGCACTGGGTTGAGTTTATAAAACAGATGTAGCCACACTGTGGAGTCCTTAAGGTGGTTGGGTTTCTATTTAGTCACTGTTCCGAAAAGTGTTCCCTGCCCTAGGCTAGATGAGGACTCAGCCAAAACTACATTGTCTTTTCTGTGTGTATGTGTGTGTGACTTCACAAATTCTCCTGCACATTTGAGTGTTTTGGTTTTAAAGTCTGCCTGAGGTGATGACAACCAGCGGAGGATTAGAATGAAGATACATTGTTAAAAGGGTTTTATTGCTTTATCCTGTTGCAAACTTAAAAGTAACATTTGCCTAAATACTTCAAAACTGAGTAACAAATTTTCTGATTGACCCAAGGCTAGGCTAGTGGCCTCATGGAAGGATGGAGGCAATGCCTTTTGCTTAAATACTCATTACTCACATGCCCTTGGGAAACTGTGCCTAGTGTGATCTGAGAAGGGACAGTAGTTTTAATATTCTTCTGTGAAATAATTTTAACAGTGTTAGCTACATATCATCCAGGGGACATGGTCAGCATTTCCATATGCATATTAAATGAGAGCACATATTGTGTACTGAGTTTGTCATTGCTCTGGTGGTACATGGCCCACTGAGTCTAATTCTCAGATTCTTCTACTGATTTCTATAGGAGAGGGAATCATAAGTATATTGAGTCCAAATTACACCATGATATGAAAAGTGATAGAGCACAAATATTTGCAACACAACTGTTTCCCTAGTATAGCCAATTGCCCCCTTGTTTCAAATGTAATAAAATTATATATATGTAAGTGTAGTAAAATCACTGCAAATGAAAATTTAAGCACTTCTTTTGTCATAGTGGCATTCTCTTTGAGTCTTGAATTTCCCACAAAATGAATGGACTACCCTGTTTCAAGGCAGTTTTTAAGAAAGACCCATCGATGCTTAATACCAGCCATTCAGTAATTTAGTTTCAACATTTAGTTAAAATTGTGTACTCAAATGTTCAGCTTTATCATGCAGCAGTACTAATGAGCTGTCTGTGAAGCTACTTGCATCAGTATCACCCATGTCGTCAAAATTGACTATTTCATCTTAGTTCATCATTTTTAATAAAGATTTTCTGATAGTATGTTTTTTACATCATTATGTTTAACTGTTCTCTCCTCTGGCTGTTCTGTTCTGTAAAATTTGTAGTTTAGGAGATACTGTTTTTCCTAAAATGTTTTTTTCTAAAATATTTGTTGTGAAGAATAGAAAATGATGACTCAAGATAGCTGGGCATGAATGCTCATTCAGAGTCTCAAGCTCACTGAACTCAGATGGCGAAATTTGCATGGCCCAGATTTTTTTCTTCTGCCCTTGAAATCCTCTGGAGACTAAAACCTGCTAAGGTGTAGGCTGGTCCTCCTGCACTGCACTAACCAGCAGACACCTTGAAAGTGAAAGTCACTCAGTCATGTCCGACTCTTTGCAACCCCATGGACCATACAGTCCATGGAATTCTCTAGGCCAGAATACTGAAGTGGGTAGCCTTTTCCTTCTCCAAGGGATCTTCCCAACCCAGAGATCAAACCCAGGTCTCCCACATTGTGGGCAGATTCTTTACCAGCTGAGCCACAAGGGAAGCCCAAGAATACTGGAGTGGGTAGCCTATCCCTTCTCTAGCAGATCTTCCCAACCCAGGAATTGAACTGGGTCTCCTGCATTGCAGGCAAATTCTTTACCAACAAACTATCAGGGAAGCCCAGCCTGATGGATTAACTCCCCTTGCTGCATTAATTTCAATGAGTTGGTGCTGTGCATCTGTATAATCCTATTTAGTCCATATAACTGGATAGGGACCTTCTCTCAAAGGACTGTGAGTCATAGCAGTCGGTGTTGGGAAACACAGGTTGAACTGTCTGAAGCCATGAGCTAGCCAACCGTGCCACAGCTCTGATAAATAGCTGAGGATGTCCAGGTCACACATTCCTAGGTCCACGGAACTCTTGGTCTCTGTGTTGTTTCTTGAGTGTTCTCTTTTTCAGAGCTTGAGCTGTAAGTATTTTGATGTTCCAAAGACAGATGCCCAAGGACAGTGGAAAGAAAGCATGACCAAGTTGATGTCCCTAGGTTCTGCTGACTGTGGATTTGAAAAAAATTCACCTCCATTCAGGGCCTCAGTGTCCTGTAGAGTAAAGGTTGGCTGATCCCCTAAGTTAGATCCCATCTGGTCTAAAATATATACCCTTCCCCTGCCTAAGTGGTTATTTATTGTGTGATGGTCTGGGATGCCTTCCCTTACCCAGAAACTATCTTCCAAAGAATTGGCAAGGCAGCAAATGCCTACACTACAAGGAGTGGGTATGTGGCTCTGATAAATTGTTTGCAAGGAGCCTAAATAGTTGCTGCCTATATCTGCTGCTTTCATTACAAAGTAATGTGTCACTTTTATCATTTATACCTTTTCCCCCTCAGTCAACAATGAATAAACCTCTTCCATTAAGCTGTCTTAAATTAGCTTGAATTTGAGAAAAATTAAGTTCTAAAAGAAATCAAACATTTGAAACTTCTGGGGTTTTCCTACTTGCCTAGTTTATTGAATCTCTGGCTGTTCCGTCTCTTTGGTTATTCAATCTCCTTGAAGGTGCTGGATCAAAATATAGTGACAGTTACTTTTGAGTAAAAATGAGTCTCCCATAAGAACTCACATTATAGGTTTTATCCCCCTTGAAAGGCAGACTTTTATACTAATATAGAACCTGAGATCTTGGAACTTGTTATAGTGAAAGCAACATAAACCCATGAGATACTAGATGCTTGTGTGTGTGCGTGCTTGCTCAGTCGTGTTCTACTCTGTGACTCCATGAACTGTAGCCCTCCAGGGTCCTCTGACCATGGGATTTCCCAGGCAAGGATACTGGAATGTTGCCAGAGGATATCCCAACCCTGAGATCAAACCTGCATCTCTTGCATCTCCTGCATTGGCAGGCACATTCTTTACCACTGAGCTACCTGAGAATCCCCAGTAAGATATTTGCACATGGTGAAAAGCAGGGCACATTTATATACGGCAAGTATGATGACTGGACATAATAGTTAACATTGGATCTTCACTCTGCAAAACCTTCTCTAGCTGGGAGACTCCTATCTCCTTCCAGACCCTCTTCAAATATCATCTTTCTGTGAACTCTCCCCACATCTCAGGGTCATTGGTCTCAAAGTGTTGTTAAGAGGATAGTTGTTTTTCAAGGTGTTGGGGGTGCAGTTTTTTTCCCTCACATTCTAGAGGGGGCTTCACCGGTGGCTCAGTGGTAAAGAATTCATCTACCAGTTCGGGACACACGGGTTCCACCCCTGGTCCAGGAAGATCCCACATGCTGTGCTGGACCAACAGACCCCAAGAGAAGCCACTGCAATAAATAGCCCAGAAAGTGACTTTCCCTCTAAGTCTCTTGATTGTCAAGAGAGAATCAAACTATGAGTTAAGTTTGAATGAGGTTGTTCCTGTATATTTGTGAAAATGTGTGTTTTGGAAAATTGGATTGTATTTCCAATGAATCAGAGATGTCCTGCTGACTCATAATGGTGCAGACAATGTGCTCTTCTGCAGTACTTGCTTCTATAAATCTGATTTTTTTTCCTTCATCTCATTTCCTCAGAACAGGGGAACTCAGGTCTGCTATAATGCAGCTGCATGGGAAGCTCTTTCCAGGGGCAAAGGGAAGAGAAATTTTCATTTGAAACATAAAGAATTCTGGGATGAATTCTAAGATGAAAGGAAATACTTGGGAGAACATTTGTGAGATGAGGTTCTGACAGTGATATGCTGCTAGTTAAGAGGAGATCACTATTTCATGAGGTTTTAAACTATGGAAATGGATGTTTTTATGGCGCTGTGATATAAAGTGAAGGGAACTAGAAACCTTGAGCAGTGATTATCACACGCTTTCTTCATCATAGAGGGGTCAGGGAATTTCTGAGCATCTGTACTGCCTGGCGAGGTCTCTGCTTCTCATCCCCACCAGCCTCTGCTCCTACCACTTCTGTTTTTTCTCTCTTCTATTGATAAAGTAAACCATTACCGTAAGGATGAGGGATCCTTTTCTTAAGATAACTACAGTTCTTTTAGGTGTTTTACATGCAGTCATTGTGTGAGGTGCAGGTGTTGTGTGAGATACTCTATGAGTTTTTATTTCACCCCTGTTATCTGCGTGGCATATGGCTGCACTGTCTTACTCATTTTGCAGCTAGGGAGGTTGAAATCAGAGGACAGAGAAATTCTCCCCTTGCACTAGTCAGAAGAGGTGGGCTGGACCTGGGTTCTTCCTCCTTGCCCTTTGAACATCTGAATTCTTTAACTGCGTTTTCTACCACCTGTGAGAAGGGGTCTCTTCTGAGCCCTGAAGTTTACATAGGTTAGGTATCAGCAATCTAGAGCTGCATCACTGCTGCAGCCAGACCCACTAGTCATTTGTATTTGGGGGGGGGGGGGAAGAGTGCAGTAATTTATCAATCACTGTAGATGTAAAGACACTTTCAGGATGTTTTCTGTATAGTTCCTAAAATGAACCCTATATTGACCTGTACACCTGCACAGTAAGGTCTGTGCATTCAAATTCTGCAGGGTGCTTTAGTTGGTTTCAGCGTCCTTATCTGCAAAATGAGGAAGATTAGTCATTGCTAAGAAGTCTTCCTGCTTAAAGTTCAGTGATCTTGAGAAATGCTTCTGGAAGTGGGAAAGAGAAATGATCTGTCTGCCTCCATGTCTCTCTTTAAAAAATGGCCTCACTGTAGATTAAAGACACTTTCAGGATGTTTTCTGTATAGTTCCTAAAATGAACCCTATATTGACCTGTACACCTGCACAGTAAGGTCTGTGCATTCAAATTCTGCAGGGTGCTTTAGTTGGTTTCAGCGTCCTTATCTGCAAAATGAGGAAGATTAGTCATTGCTAAGAAGTCTTCCTGCTTAAAGTTCAGTGATCTTGAGAAATGCTTCTGGAAGTGGGAAAGAGAAATGATCTGTCTGCCTCCATGTCTCTCTTTAAAAAATGGCCAAGTTTTGTGTTCAAATGTGGTTACCCAGGTTCAGATGGAGTTCTTAGAATCTCCAGTAACGTCTAGGGGGTTCTTCTCCATAGAATGTTCTTAGGAAAGAGGAAATTACAAACCCATTGGGGGTGGGACCGTGGTATTTTGTTCATTCCTTTGTCTATCAGTAAATACTTCTGGCACATGATGTTTTATTTGTTTTACCTTTGTGCCATATAGAAGATAATTTTGATAGGTGGGAATAAGTGGGTAGGTGTTTTAAAAATCTTTCTTAGTTAAGACAACTGGCTGAACAGTTGGCTAGATTTGCAGAGGTGGACTTAGTTCATGTCACTGGCAAATATTCCTTGTCTCTTGTCTCAGTTGAATAAAATAAGATTTTATTCAAGCAGAAGGGATGCAGTATATTTATATGTTAACAACTTGTCAATTTCACTAGTGTCTGAGATGCTTGACTTGTTTTTTCTCTCTGGAAATCTTTCGTAATCAAATTCTTATACCTTTATTTTGAATGTGTGTGTTAAATCCCAGGACTATTCTAAGCCCCCTACTATTTTCAGCATCTGCTTTGAGTTAGTTCTCTGACATAACAAAGACTTAGTTTTGTTCATCTTTTCATATTTTTATTTTAAGTATTGTATTTAGACAATTTATTTCATATATAGTTTAGATATGATGTGCATTGTACTATAGTTTTAAAATTCTATGTGTTGGGACTTCCCTGGTGGCTCAGATGGTAAAGAATCTGCCTGCAATGCAGGAGACCTAGGTCAGGAAGATTCTCCTGGAGAAGGAAATGACAACCTACTCCAGTGTTCTTGCCTGGAGAATTGTATGGGCAGAGAAGCCTAGTGGGTTATAGTCCATGGGGTTGCAAAGAGTCGGACATGACTGAGCAACTAATGCTTTTCATTCTTTTATTCATGAGAGCATGCAGTAATTTCCATTCTAATTCAGGCTATTTGATCCTGTTTGCCATATCTCCTGCAGCCTAAACCACTATACTGGCCATATTGTAATCTGTCAGAAGCTACTACCTTTGAGACTGAAGGAACAGGAAAATATTGATTTGTGAGATCAACTTTAGTACTTTCTTTTTTTTAACTTTAGTACTTTTGATTATAACATTTACTAACATCTCAACATAAATAATCTAGGACTATTGTGTTGTGACCTGCTATGTTTTTTGTTTATGCGTCGGTTAAATTACAATCACTAGCAACCAAAATGTATCACAATAGAAGCTTTAAAATTCTCATTGATTTGTTTCGTCCTTCACTGTATATGTTTTACAAATTTCAGATTACTTTGTTAATTTTTTGTTGTTTAGTCACTGAGTTGCTCTTTACAGCATCCAGCTTTGCTTCTATGACCAGTCACATCCACTACTGCATAGAAACCTGGAATGTTAGGTCCATGAATCAAGGCAAGTTGGAAGTGATCAAACAGGAGATGGCAAGAGTGAATATCGACATTTTAGGAATCAGAAAGTGAAAATTGACTGGAATGGGAGAATTTCACTCAGAGGAACATTATATCTACTACTGTGGAAAAAGTAGCTTTTCCCTTCTAAGGGAAAAGCCATCATAGTCAACAAAAGGTCCAAAATGCAGTACTTAGATGCAGTCTCAAAAATGACAGAATGATTTCTGTTCATTTCCAAGGCAAACCATTCAGTATCACTATCAGTATCAGTGTATCAGTATCAATTTCACTATCAACATCAGTAATCTAAGTCTGTGCCCAACCAGTAATGCTGAAGAAGCTGAAGTTGAACAGTTCTATGAAGACCTACAAGACCTTCTAGAACTAACATCCAAAAAAGATGTCCTTTTCATTATAGGGGACTGGAATGCAAAAGTAGGAAGTCAGGAAAACACCTGGAGTAACAGGCAAATTTCACCTTAGAGTACAGAATGAGGCAGGGCAAAGGCTAAGAGAGTTTTGCCAGGAGAACGCACTGGTCATAGCAGACACCCTCTTCCAACTACACAAGAGAAGACTCTACACATGGACATCACCAGATGGCCAACACCGAAATCAGATTGATTATATTCTTTGCAGCCAAAGATGGAGAAGCTCTATACAGTCAACAAAAACAAGACCAGGAGCTGACTGTGGCTCAGATCATGAGCTCCTTATTGCCAAATTCAGACTTAAATTGAAGAAAGTAGGGAAAACCACTAGACCATTCAGGTATGACCTAAATCGAATCCCTTACGATTATACAGTGGAAATGAGAAATAGATTCAATGGGTTAGATCTGATAGAGTGCCTGATGAACTATAGATGGAGGTTCATGACATTGTACGGGAGACAGGGATAGAGACCATCCCCAAGAAAAAGAAATGCAAAAAAGCATAATGGCTGGCTGAGGAGGCCTTAAAAATAGCTGTGAAAAGAAGAGAAGTGAAAAGCAAAGGAGAAAAGGAAAGATATACCCCTTTGAATGCAGACTTCCAAAGGCTAGCAAGATGAGAGACAAAAAGGCCTTCCTCAGTGATCAGAAATAGAGGAAAACAATAGAATGGGAAAGACTAGAGATCCTTTCAAGAAAATTAGAGATACCAAGGGAACATTTCATGCAATGATGAGTACAATGAAGGACATAAATTATATGGACCTAACAGAAGCAAAAGATATTAAGGAGAGGTGGCAAGAATATACAGAAAAACTATACAAAAACAATCTTCACAACTCAGATTGTCACGATGGTATGATCACTTACCTAGAGCCAGATATCCTGGAATGTGAAGTCAAGTGGGCCTTAGGAAGCATCACTGCCAACATAGCTAGGAGGAGATGGAATTCCAGTTGAGCAATTTCAAATCCTAAAAGATAGTGCTGTGAAAGTGCTGCACTCAATATGCGAGCAAATTTGGAAAACTCAGCAGTGGCCACAGGACTGGAAACGGTCAGTTTTCATTCCAATCCCAAAGAAAGGCAATGCCAAAGAATGCTCAAAGTGCCACACAGTTGCCCTCATCTCACACACTAGTAAAGTAATGCTCAAAATTCTCCAAGCTAGGCTTCAGCAATACATGAACTGTGAACTTCCAGATGTTCAAGCTGGTGTTAGAAAAGGCAGAGAAACCAGAGATCAAATTGCCAACATCCATTGGATTATCAAGAAAGCAAGAGAGTTACAGAAAAATATCTATTTCTGCTTTATTGACTATGCTAAAGCCTTGGTGTGGATCACCACAAACTATGGAAAATTCTGAAAGAGATGGGAATACCAGACCACCTGACCTGCCTCTTGAGAAATCTGTATGTGGGTCAGGAAGCAACTGGACATGGAACAACAGACTGGTTCCAAATAGGAAAAGGAGTATATCAAGTCTGTATATTGTCACCCTGCTTATTTAACTTATATGCAGAATACATCATGAGAAACGCTGGGCTAGAGGAAGCACAAGCTGGAATCAGGATTGCCAGGAGAAATATCAATAACCTCAGATATGCAGATGACACCACCCATATGGCAGAAAGCAAAGAAGAACTAAAGAGCCTCTTGATGAAAGTGAAAGAGGAGAGAGAAAAAACTGGCTTAAAGCTCAACATTCAGAAAACTAAGGTTGTGACATCTTGTCCCATCACTTCGTGGGAAATAGATGGGGAAACAGTGGAAACAGTGTCAGACTTTATTTTGGGGGGCTCCAAAATCACTGCAGATGGTGATTGCAGCCATGAAATTAAAAGATGCTTACTCCTTGGAAGAAAAGTTATAACCAACCTAGACAGCATATTCAAAAGCAGAGACGTTACTTTGCCAACAAAGGCCCATCTAGTCAAAGATACGGTTTTTCCTCACATATGGATGTGAGAGTTAGACTATAAAGAAAACTGAGTGCCAAAGAATTGATGCTTTTGAACTGTGATGTTGGAGAAGACTCTTGAGAGTCCCTTGGACTGCAAGGAAATCCAACTAGTCTGTTCTGAAGGAGATCAGTCCTGGGTGTTCATTGGAAGCACTGATGTTGAAGCTGAAATTCCAATACTTTGCCCACCTGATGCAAGGAGTTGACCCATTGGAAGAGACCTTGATGCTGGGGAAGATTGAAGGTGGGAGGAGAAGGGGACAATAGAGGATGAGATAGTTGGATGGTGTCACCAGCTCAGTGGACGTGAGTTTGAGTCAACTCTCGGAGCTGGTGATGGACAGAGAAGCCTGGTGTGCTACAGTCCATGGGGTCACAAAGAGTCAGACACGACTGAGCAACTGAACTGATCTGAGTCACTGGGTTGTGCTTGATTCTTTTTGACCCCATGAACTGTAGCTTGCCAGGCTCCTCTGTCCATGGGATTTCCCAGGCAAGAATACTAGAGTGGGTTGCCATTTCCTTCTTCAGGGAATCTTCCTGACTCTGGGATTGAACTGGTGTCTCCCGCATTGCAGGTAGATTCTTTACCACTGAGCCACGGGGGATGCCCTTGTTAATTTTTGTGTAATAACAGTATAATTGTTTCTGAAAACCAGTGTTGGATGCTGTCTTCCCTAGTATCCTTGCTCATTATCTCTGTTTCTTAACAGTATTCTAGCTCATCTGTTAAGGAATCAGGAAAAGAAAAAGGGAGTTTCGGAAACTTGCTACTGGTCGTATTCTTCATCAAGACTTGGAAAACCGAACAGCTTAAGAAACAGCCTGATGTAAACTCATCTCTTAATTTAGTGATTAAGGCCAAAAGCTAGAAAGTTTCACATAAACCTTGTATATGAAACACTTAGCAAAGTTCTAGCATGCTGTGGCTAATGGGGGTGCTCCTCAGCATCTCAAACAAAAACGTATGTCCTTGTATCTTCCCCCTGTGATTCTAGAGCCAGCCTTTGAGCCATAAGACTTCAGATGGGACTGAATGGCAGCGCTTCACACATCTTATGACAGTAGTCATGCTTCCTCTACCGTTTCCCCTTTCTGCCCATCCCCCAAATGTAACCACTTTTTTTTTTTTTTGAACAAACATCTGGTTTCTTTATCTTTTTAACCACTTGACTGAATTTTTTTTGAGCTGTTCTCACTATCAATCTCTTGCTTAAAATGGGAGCCAAGTCTTCCTCTAAGATGAGTAATGAAATTTAAAGGTGGACTGGGGAAACTCTGTCGGGGATAGTTTACCTCTATTCAGATGAAGAGCCAATGGAAGGACTGACCCTGTGTCCATTATGCCCCAGTTCACTTACCGGTAAAGTTAGATGGGAAACTTTTTTCCATTTCTGTTTTGACTGCATGGCTTCTGGTTGTGGCATGCAGACTTCTATTTAGTTGTGACACATGGACTCAGCAGTTGTGGTACACAAGCTAGCTATCCCACAGCATGTGGGATCTTAATTCTATAACCAGGGATTGAACCCATGTCCTCTGCATTGGAAGGTGGATTTTTAACCACTGGGACTCCAGGGAAGTCCCCTAGATGGGCACATTTTGGTTTGAAGATCTCTTTCTCAGTATCCTTAAAACTGCAGCATTTCTCAAACTTCTTGCAGTGTTGGGATAATTAAAATAGAAAAACAGTGTAAAAACCTAGCAGCCAAACTGCAGAAACCCAGCACTGCCTTAGTTATTTTAAACACACTGTCACTGAAATATTTATTAAGGTACATGGACCTGTGCATATAGGTCTTAGACACCAGTACAACTAGACAAATTGATAACCTAAAAGCCAACAAAACTCTATAACCAATAAAAATGCAAAATAGCAACGTAAAGCTCCAGATATTATTTGCTGAAACTAAATTGTTATTCCCAGTGTGATCATGGTGCTGAACACTGATCAGGCTTGGTATGCTGAGTTTCAGAATGCGGTGTGATGAGTCTGTTTTGTACCCCTAATGAACCTTCATTCTCACAGAGTAAAACTGTGTCCTCTGCCTTACCTCTCTGTGCAAATGTCTTGTATGTAAAGTAAGTCCTCTTCCTCCTCTTTACCTCCCAGCAGAATTGCACAGCATGATACCAGAAGTGTGGAGGCTGTTTGCACAGAGTGGCCTGCCTGCGCTTGGTTTAGAAATAGACATTCAGCTTTCCCAGATAGGATGGTGTAAGCATTTTAAGTCTTACTGTCAAATTAAGTACAGAACTGGGAGTTCCCTGGTGGCCTAGTTGTTAGGGTTCTTGGCCTTCAGATGCACTTTCAAAACTGCCATGGCCCGGGTGTAGGCCCTGGTCAGTGAATTGAGATCAAGGAAGCCAAGATAAATAAGTACAGAATTAAAATTGCCATGATGGATGCTTGTGGATTGTGGGGTATGGTTGGCTCAGGTTTGAGGAGCAAGAAGACAGATAATGGATTTGATCTGTGGGTTCCATCCTACTGGGAGATTGTGTTGTTGAGTTGTCAAGTTATGTCTGACTGTTTGTGGAGATTAGACTTTTTTTTTCTTATTTCCCCAGCTTTAAGGCTTTTTGGTGAGTGCGTAGCATTTTTGTTTTTACTTTTACATGATTTCGTTGGTCTTATGTTAACTTCGCCCAGATTTCAATGCCGAAGCATGGACCTGCTTCCTCCTAGATGTTGTGATGTTGGCGTAGCTTCGCCGCCGCTTCTGCAGTGGAGGGCACACAGGCTGTGCCCTGCATGTCACTTCGGGAGGTTGTCTGCAGCCATTGGCCTTCAGATGCGCTGAGGCGTGCCGGTCCTGGAGGTGAAAGATCTCATTTTGTGTCCTCAGCCCTGCCCTGCAGGAAGGACTCACGTTCGTTTTGTGAAGGTGGCCGCAATGGTCCAGCATCCAGGTGAGAGCCGTGAGTTTTGTGTCACTCTTCCCGCTCATGTAAGTTTAAATTCTGGATGTTGTATGGTTTGGGTAGAAAACCCAAATTAAGCTGTTTGCCATGACAGGGTAGCAAGTCAGTCTAACTTTTCCTTACCCTGTATTTTTCTTAACCAGCTGAGTGTGGGGACTTACCTTTGATGTGGTTTAGATGGAGATACTCACGTTATTTCTGAGGAGGGCATGGCAACCCACTGCAGTATCCTTGCCTGGAGAATCCATATGGACAGAGGAGCCTAGAGGGTCGCAAAGAGTAAGAGACAACTGAGCAACTAAGCACGGCACAGCGTTCGCTTTATTACCCACCCAGTAGGACAGCTCACTAGTGCTGTACTTGATTAAGGACATCAAATCATCTTATAGATGAAATATACCCAAGTTTATTTTTCTTGGTTACATTCCTTTATGTAATTTTTCTTCCCCTCAAGTTTGGAAGTTGGGAAAGAATTTAGGTTTCTAAGATGTTTTTGGTGATATTGGACCTAAAGTGTCAGCCATAGTTTGTAGTTTGTTTTTCTCTTTCCTCTTCTTTTTTACCATATTTAAATCAGTGTGTGGGTGCAGGGGGTGGGGGGGGG
>SJYC01038890.1:0-33351 GCA_006408675.1 Madoqua kirkii
ACTTTAGACTTGTAAACAAGTTTTTTTTTTTTCATCATGACGTTTATTGCTTGCTTCTACTCCTAGAGTTAGATATAGTCTCAGTGTCCAAGTTTTGTGTATCTGAGTTTCTGCCATGAATGTCAAATAGTTTGTAAATATAGCTAATTAATGCTGTTAGACAGTTAATGTAAATGTTTTAACAGAGTTGGATAGGAGACTTTCATAGTAACCAGTAGGGCTAAAATATAGTGTTGTGGAACTTCCAACTGTGAATTTGTATTTAGCTGTTTACAGTTTGTAACAGTAAGTGGCTCAGTGGTAAAGAATCTTCTTGCCAATGCAGGAGACATGCGTTTGATCCCTCGATCGGAAGATCCCCTGGAGAAGGAACTGGCAACCCACTCCAGTATTCTTGCCTGGGAAAGCCCTTGGACAGAGGAGCCTGGTGGGCCACAGTCCATGGGATTGCAAAGGAGTCGGACCCGACTTAGTAAGTAAACAACAGACAACAGTAAGTTGACGTTTTAAATGTTGAGGAGTTACTGTAATTTAGCTGTTAAAGTATATTTCATGTATAATTCACACAAAAACACATGCACACGTTTCATTGATTGAAAGACACATTTATTGGAGGCCTCCCTGATGGTTCAAATGATGAAGAATCTGCCTGCAATGCAGGAGACCCAGGTTCGATCCCTGTGTTGGGAAGAGCCCCTGGAGAAGGAAATGGCAACCGCTGCAGTATTCTTGCCTGGAGCATTCCATGGACAGAGGAGCCTGGTGGGCTATAGTCCATAGAGTCGCAAAGAGTCAAACATTTCTGAGCAACTAACTCTTTGACTTAACATTTATTGGAGTGAAAACGTGTCATGGTCTGAAATGAAAACATTTCGGTAGGTACTAGGCAGCCCTCCCAGCCTGCTTGTCTTCCTCTGTGCTGTAGATTGCCCTCTGAGGGGCTTTCGTGACCTGAGAGTGGCTCGGACCACACATGACGTCCATCAGGAGCCTGGCCTGGGCCTTTCACGGTCATTCCATGTCGACAGCTACACTGTGCAAATGTTCAACCCAGGAGCAGTGCAAATGCAAACTGTGAGGTGTGCAGGTTTGCTCTGGAAATACACGTCTCCGTCATGACTTTGAGAGAGGTGTTTTGGGCGCCTCCTATGTACCAGGTGCTGGGCTAGGTGTGGGGAACATGAAGATGGGAGTGCCGGTGTTTTCAGGGAGCTTCCAGTCTGGGCAGTGGCTTGTGACCAGATTGTGTTCAAAGTCAACTGTGAAATTAGGAAGCCTTTCTCACATACTCTGGCCACACGTTCCAGTGTTTCTGGTTCAGATGAACTGTGGTGAGGCCTGGGCATCTGAGTTCTACAGTAAAACCACTGCACACAAAAGAAATTCTCCCCTGAGGACCAGCAGAAGAGAGAGATAAAGAATAAATGATTATGAGAGGTTAGCACACTGTAGACTCCAGATACAGTAAGTACGCCGAAGAGCAACATAATTTTAAAAAGTTGAAACTTACCTATAGAAAATTCGTAAAACGTACCTGTATAGCCCAGTGAGTGATTACGAGGTGAACACCTCTGTGACTGTCAAGAAATAGAGTAGTGGGAGCTCCCTGGCTGTCTAGTGGTTAAGACTCTCGGCTTGCACTGCCAGGGCCCTGGTTCAGTCCTCATTAGGAAATTAAGACCCTGCAAGACCATGGCATGGAAAGAAGAGGCGGTAGGATGCTGCCAGCATCTGAGACGCGCTCCCTGTGTCCCTTCCTAGTCACAGTAGTCCGGCTCCTGCTTTTCTTTGTGCTTTTACCGCTGATGAGGGCACCTCTAGTCAGGATAGTTCGATTTTATTTGTTTTGAGTTTAAAGAAATTAAATCCTACTGCATTCTATTCTTTTTTCATCTTTTGCTCACTGTTTGTAAAATTCATCCAAATTGTTGCATGTAGCTTGTTTGTTCATCACTGCATAGCAGTACATTATATGACCACAGCACTGTCTATTCTCTTGTTGGATGTGTGGGTTGATTGTCATCTTTGACTACTGAGCAACACTTCTGTAAACACGTGTGTGTGTGTGTGTGTGTGTGTGTGTGTGTGTGTAAACTCTGGTGCCCATATACAGCAGTTTCTTTTTTTTTTAATTAATTTATTTTAATTGGAGGCTAAGTACTTTACAATACTGTAGTGGTTTTGCCATACATTGACATGAATCTGCCATGGGTGCATGTGTGTTCCCCATCCTAAACCCCCCTCCCACCTCCCTCCCCATCCCATCCCTCTGGGTCATCCCAGTGCACCAGCCCTGAGCGCCCTGACTCATGCATCAAACCTGGACTGGCGATCTGTTTCACATATGATAATATACATGTTTTAATGCCACCCTCTCAAATCATCCCACCCTCGCCTTCTCCCACAGAGTCCAAAAGTCTGTTCTTTACATCTGTGTCTCTTTTGCTGTCTTGCATACAGGGTCATCATTACCATCTTTCTAAATTCCATATATATGTGTTAGTATACTGCATTGGTGTTTTTCTTTCTGACTTACTTCACTCTGCATAATCGGCTCCAGTTTCATCCACCTCATTAGAACTGATTCTTTCTAATGGCTGCCATATACACCAGTTTCTTCAGGGAATTTTCCTGGGGTGGAAACCTGTATGATGTGTACATTATCAGCTTACCTATCACTAGGTAATGCCCCCCTGTCTTTCTTCAGTGATTGAACCAGTTTAAAGTACATGGAAGTTTCAACAATATATCAAAATTCCTCTTGCTTTACCTCCTTGCCAGGGGTGATGAATCTTGACTTATCAGTAAAAAAAAAGTAACAAGAGAGGAAGAAGAAGGCTATTTCAAGCCTATGAGTGAGAATGAGAAAAGAGGGTGTGGTGAGTTTGGGAGGAAAGTGCATGCATCTGGTGTGACGGGACCTTGGGAGCCTGGGCGGAAGTGGCAGGGGGGAATGGAAGTGTGTGGTAGGCCGGGCAGGTGGGCCTTTGTTCTAACGGCGGCAGTGCAGGCAGAAGACATCAGGTCTACACTCTTCAAAGCTTGCGGTGACAGCTCTGTGGGGCTGAGCTGCTGAGGCCTGCGCTGGCCCCTCTCATCCGGGAGGCCCGAGAGAGGGCAGGGTCGACGCCTGGGCTCCCGGGGTACTCAGGCCGCTGTCAACAGTTTGGCCAGTTCTGCTGAATGTGGGCAAAGAGAGAGGAGAGGCCTGGGGCTTTGCCTGGGTGACTGTGTAAGTGGTGTTGCATTAGGCTGGTGAATTCCAGAAGTGAAGCGTTTGAAGTTGAGTGGCAGTGCTGCAGAGTGAAGTTAGCTTCAGATGATAATCACGCTTACCTGGTAGAGATGGTTGGTAAGGGGCTTGAGCGCGAGAGGGCTGGACTGCAGGTGTCCTCAGCGTCCAGGTGGTTGTTGAAGCTATTTGCAGGGGTGGATGCAGCTGCTCACAGGGTCTGAGGGGGTTGGA
The DNA here is from genome assembly GCA_006408675.1 of Madoqua kirkii. Lineage (NCBI taxonomy): Eukaryota > Metazoa > Chordata > Mammalia > Artiodactyla > Bovidae > Madoqua > Madoqua kirkii. The sequence goes on from SJYC01038890.1 coordinate 3,467, forward strand.
GTGGATGGAGGGTGGGAAGGGAATTCTGACCAACAGACCAAGGAGGAGCACCAAAGAAGTGAGGTAAGCCGGAAGAAATTAGATCGTGGAAGCTGAGGAAGAAAAGGATTTGCAGGAGACAACTCGTGACTGGGGTCCAGCACCCTCAGAAGACATCAAGTGACATTACAATATGTGCTTTGCTTGTGTCAGGAGAGACATGCTTGGGGTTAGGGCTTGTCAGCCAGGGGGCGCAGGAAGCAGAGGCGATGCTGCAGGGGCTTACGAGCAAAATGTGGGTGAGGAAGTGGGGAAAGCAGATGAGGACTGTCCAGCTGGGCACTGTGTGTGTCAGTGGCTCAGGGATGCCCAGCTCTTTGCAACCCCATGGACTGTAGCTGACCAGGCTCCTCTGTCCATGGGATTCTCCAAGCCAGAATACCGCAGTGGGTTGCCATGCTCTTCTCCAGGAGATCTTTCCAACCCAGGGATCGAACCCAGGTCTCCCGCATTGCAGGCAGATTCTTTACCATCTGAGCCACCAGGGAGTGAATGGAACCCAAAGCGCGTCAGGTAGAGGGGGACGGGGAATGAAGAGGGGAGGATTTGTGTGTGGTAGGGTCGGAGACACTGCCTGACCGGAAACTTCAGCATGAGGGGCAGGAAGGATCCAAATGTGGGCAAGGGGCATGGCGCAGAATGGGAGGAGAGTGCCCTTGCCACCGAGAAGGGAGAACTGGCGCAGACTGAAGCGTGTCTGTAAGAGATGGAGGTGTTCAGAGAGGAGGAGTTTGGGAAGTTCCTAGCTTCTGGCCTCTTAAAGAGGAGGGAGTTCATTTGGTTCAGTAAGGATGGAAGTTAACGGTTAACAGGTACCCAGGTTACATTACACAGCTGGTGATGGTCGGTCTGTCAGCCTGCTCAGCGTGAAGTTACAAGGAGCATCTCTGAACAGATGTCAGTGGTAAGAAGCCGCAGCCAAGCCTCTGGAGAGAGGCAGAAGTCGGAAAGCTTTCTGTTCCGCGCTGTGCGTGGTGTGTAAACCACCTCCTGCTTCTATCCATCCTTCTACACGGGAAACAAATCCTTTAAAAAAAAAAAGGTTCATTGAGGTATAGTCGACTAACAATATTAGTTTCAGGCGTATAGCTTAGTGATTGAATGCTTTTACAGATTACACACCATGCAATATTATCGTAATATTGTGGTGTATCTCACAGTCTTGTGACTTACTTTCTAACTGGTAGTTTGTAACTGTTAATCCTCTTCACCTATTTTGCCACTTTCCCAACTCTTCTCCCCTCTGATGACCACTGGTTTGTTCTCTGTATACAAATCCTCTTCTATATAGTGTTCTTGTGATCATAATTTATAACATTTCCCACCAGGGTGTTATGGTCAAAGAACTGTTGTTAGAGACAGACTGTAAATATGTCTGAGTGTGTGTACGTATCTCAGCTCTCTTCAGCTAAAGACCACCAAGAGCACAGCCCGAGCTGAGCAAGCGGAGTCTCCCACTCACGGCAGCAGGCAGGAGTGGACCCCACAGGACGCCTCAGGGCGACCAGGAGGCGGCGTGACAGCTGCCGCCGAAGCTGGGCTTTGGGTGGATAATTTCAGGGAGGATCTAAGGGAGCAGGGGTTCATTCTGGATTGGGTGTTGTCAGAAGAAGGGCGATTCTGTGACTCGGTGTCTTACGAAATGTTATACTGAGGGCAGACGACTGAGGGAAAAGCTAGATTTGGTGCAGAAGTGGCCGTCACTGAGTGACCTTGCTCTCACTCGGTCACCTCGGAGTGGCCTCATTTGATACAGATATTCTGTGAGGTGATAACCCACAGAGGAACACAGGTTGGACCATCTCAGACCAGACCCTGAGATCTAGCTGTGACTGTCAGATCAATTCTGACCATCCTCAGGGACGGCTTTAGTTTTGATATATCCATGTATGATATTTAGGTATATACATAACACATAACTTTCATTTTAAATGAGGTGTTTATTCTTGTTTTGCTGAGTGTGTAATGTGTCTTGGTAAAAGTTTAAAAGAGTCTCTGACAAGTTAGGGGAACAAGGTCGTGAGGAAAGAAGCTTCCGGTTTGCAGCTGCCGTTTCTTCCGCCTTCAGTCTCTGCATCTTTCGCAGAGCTTGCAGCAGCGCTGTGCTGAGACAGAGCGTCCAAAGGTTCGCATCCTCTGTGGTCCATGGGAGCCACTACGAGGAGGGTCCAGGGAAGAAGATACCACTTTCAGTGGAAAGCAAATGGAGATTTCTAGCTATGATGATTTCGTTCTTTGGCTTTGGATTTGCTGTACCTTTCTTAATATTAAGACATCAACCACTTAAAATATAATCAATGATACAGATAGGAAGAGGAGCATGTTGAGAAGTGGAATCTCTTGAAAGGATCAAACCCTTGAATTCAGCATCCTAGATGTGTTTGTAAATAAACTTATGGCATAAATCCTTAACGCCTCTTCTCTGGAATATGAAAGTGAAACTAAAGTCGCTCAGTCATGTCCAACTGTTGTATACAAATCCTCTTCTATATAGTGTTCTTGTGATCATAATTTATAACATTTCCCACCAGGGTGTTATGGTCAAAGAACTGTTGTTAGAGACAGACTGTAAATATGTCTGAGTGTGTGTACGTATCTCAGCTCTCTTCAGCTAAAGACCACCAAGAGCACAGCCCGAGCTGAGCAAGCGGAGTCTCCCACTCACGGCAGCAGGCAGGAGTGGACCCCACAGGACGCCTCAGGGCGACGCAGGAGGCGGCGTGACAGCTGCCGCCGAAGCTGGGCTTTGGGTGGATAATTTCAGGGAGGATCTAAGGGAGCAGGGGTTCATTCTGGATTGGGTGTTGTCAGAAGAAGGGCGATTCTGTGACTCGGTGTCTTACGAAATGTTATACTGAGGGCAGACGACTGAGGGAAAAGCTAGATTTGGTGCAGAAGTGGCCGTCACTGAGTGACCTTGCTCTCACTCGGTCACCTCGGAGTGGCCTCATTTGATACAGATATTCTGTGAGGTGATAACCCACAGAGGAACACAGGTTGGACCATCTCAGACCAGACCCTGAGATCTAGCTGTGACTGTCAGATCAATTCTGACCATCCTCAGGGACGGCTTTAGTTTTGATATATCCATGTATGATATTTAGGTATATACATAACACATAACTTTCATTTTAAATGAGGTGTTTATTCTTGTTTTGCTGAGTGTGTAATGTGTCTTGGTAAAAGTTTAAAAGAGTCTCTGACAAGTTAGGGGAACAAGGTCGTGAGGAAAGAAGCTTCCGGTTTGCAGCTGCCGTTTCTTCCGCCTTCAGTCTCTGCATCTTTCGCAGAGCTTGCAGCAGCGCTGTGCTGAGACAGAGCGTCCAAAGGTTCGCATCCTCTGTGGTCCATGGGAGCCACTACGAGGAGGGTCCAGGGAAGAAGATACCACTTTCAGTGGAAAGCAAATGGAGATTTCTAGCTATGATGATTTCGTTCTTTGGCTTTGGATTTGCTGTACCTTTCTTAATATTAAGACATCAACCACTTAAAATATAATCAATGATACAGATAGGAAGAGGAGCATGTTGAGAAGTGGAATCTCTTGAAAGGATCAAACCCTTGAATTCAGCATCCTAGATGTGTTTGTAAATAAACTTATGGCATAAATCCTTAACGCCTCTTCTCTGGAATATGAAAGTGAAACTAAAGTCGCTCAGTCATGTCCAACTGTTTGCAACCCTGTGGACTGCAGCCCGCCAGGCTCCTCTGTCCATGGGATTCTCCAGGCAAGAGTACTGGAGTGGGTTGCCATTTCCTTCTCCAGGGGATCCTCCCAACCCAGAGATTGAACCTGTGTCTCCCGCATTGCAGGCAGACTCTTTACTGTCTGAGCCACCAGGGATGATAATTGATCGTGTGCTTATTACATTTTATTTGGGTAATATTGCATTATTACTGTCTTAATTAAATCTGTGATTTAAAAGAAAAAAAAATTCTCTCACAATGTAGCATTTTATCCATATATCAAGGTTCACTACTTGAGGATATACTTTGTCAGCTGTGTCATTAGCATAAAATGCACTGCCTTTTGGAAAACTTGTTTTCTCTCTGGAGAATGTGTAGGAAACAGAAGACTCTTTCACTGACCCAGGGGGAAGGAGGTGCTGACGAGGGCAGAGAGGAGGGATATGTTTAGGAATATTTAGAGGGTTAATATGACACTGTATAGCAGTGATGCTCCAGTAAGCTCCTTTTCTTGGTATTCATTTATTTTGGCTGTGAGGAGTCTCGGTTGCTGTGCACAGGCTTTCTCTAGTTTCGAGGAGCAGGGGCTACACTCTAGCTGTGACGCACAGCTTCTCATTGTGGTGGCTCCCCTGTTGCAGAGCATGGGCTCTAGGGCAGCGGGCTCAGAGGTTGCGGCCCTTGGCTCCAGAGTGCTGGCTCAGTAGCTGTGGCGCACGGACTTAGTTGCCATGTGGCCTATGGGATCTTCCCAGACTAGGGATCGAACCAGTGTCCCTTGCATTGCAGGGCAGATTCTTAACCACTGGAGCACCAGGGAAGTCCAAAATCTTTTTTTTAACAGAGAAACATTTAGAAGATAAAGCAGATGGAATCTGATACCAGAATAGTTTGTAGGGAAAACCGTAAGGGTGAGGGATGATGCCTAGGTCTCTGGCTGAGGAGTTGAATAGGAAGTGATGTTCCTCACCAGGATTGGGAAAAAGGGAGCAGTGACACATTGGCAGAGGGCTAACAGATTTTAAACAGAGGCATAAATCTGGTTGTTGGAAGACGGATTGCTTCTACTCAGTCTTGTAGTTGCCTGGTGTCTAACGAAGAATAAGGTTTTATTGTTTAATAGCAGGAACTATCACTGCCTTAGGAACCAAAATGTGTAAATGCTTTTCTCCACATATTCTCTCCCTGTAGGCAGATCTGTGTAAATGACAGAATTGTAGTCAAGAGATTGTTTGATGGAGGGGAACCAGGAGAGGCTAGTTGAGGCATCTCAGGGCTACTTTGTCAAGGTGTCACATCTGTATGTAGGGATTTCTGTGTCCAGAATACTGAAACTCAGGGCTGACCTCAAAATCGTGTCTTGAAACCTTGTGCTGAAATGTTGAGCGCCAAGGATGCCAACGTGGGTTTGCTGTCATGGGGGCACCTGTCATGTGAGCAGGCACTCCAGTGAATGGTGAGGAGGAAGTCTGGGCTAAACAGAAGGATGCTCTGTGGATGGTTGTGTCTGCCATGGCTGCAGAACAGGATGAAGCTCTGTTCAGCAGGCATTAGTCAGGCCAGGCTGAGAACTTCACATGTTTATTATAGAACTGGTCCACAAGTTTCTAATAGAAACATTATGAAGAAAGGAAGAGAGAGGAAGGAAGGAAAAATTTATCAGGAACCACACACAAAATTGAGAGACGGGCTTTCTTTACCTGTTTTATTCTGGCATTCTGAACTCGTGTAAAGAGGCAAAAGGAAAATTTAAGAGGCAGCTTTCCTGGTTGCCGAAGCAGCTCTGCAGGGCGAGTTTGACCAGGGTAATCTGACATATTAAATTAGCGCTCAATTTGCTGTCGTCGTTTCTCTTTATGTTTGGAAAGACTCTCCCCTCGCTGATTTCTCTGGCCTTAAAAAAGAACAATCCCTTTTTCTTGCTGAGATTCCTTCTTTTATCTTCCAACTTAATGTTTTGGATCAAACATGCAATTAAACTTTATCATAGGTAAAAATAGTAAGTTTTTCAGTGTGAGAATGGTTTTCCTCTCTAAAACTAAAGCAGGATTGTAATGATTTATCTTAGCTCATGAATACATGTATGTGATATATAGTTCCATTTTACTAAATTTACACTTACTTTTGAATTGCTTGGTGTTTTCCCACATTGAAAAATGATAAACCTACAGAGATGGGAAATCTCTAAATGGTGATGGCTGGGCTAGATTTCAGAGTATTGGTGAAGAAGTAGCATTGAAGCCTGAGGCTGGTTCCCTAACTTTCTGTGGGCAGTGGCCCAGTTTGACCTTTAAACAGAAGATGCTGCTCCTCTTTTCAGACACTTTTGTGTCTCATCTGCTACTGAATTGTTCACATACCTCTCGGAATCTTTGTGATCTCCATTAATTAAGACTTCAAAACATTCTGATAATAGTTAAAAATAATATTTGCATTAATAGGTTTTCCTCAAGAATTGCCCTCTACTTATTTTGGTTATTTTGTTTTTAGCATTTAAGGCTTGTATCATCTATTTAAAATGAGGCCATTATATTACATATGTGAAAAAAAGTGAATTCTTTTTGAGTTGGAAGATACTTTAGAGAACATCTTAGCATGTAATCTTTTTATCTTTTATACCAGAAAGTTGAGACTAGAAGAATTGGGTGACTTCTGAGTTTCCTGAGAAAAAAATTGTGATTTTTTTTCAATATATAATTTTGGAACTTGAAACTAATGAACATTTGGATCAGTTTAACCAATTGAAAAATAATACAGTTATATTTACTTGGTAAAAATTAAGCCAAAGGCTACATGAATAATGAACACATCATTTTAACTAATAATCCTTTCTTCATTTAAGTAAACATTAAAAAGGATGTCTATTTAAACTAATTATTTTAAATTCATTCTGCCATTAAGAAAAAAAATCTTGTGGTATATTTCTTTGAGCTGACAAAACTCTAGCTTCATTTTTGTAGTTTCGTTAATTGAGTAAATGATCATATAAATGAATACAATTTAGTCAGCTCTGCGAATTTTGTAGAAATTTTTCTTTGAGGTCTGAAATACATAATTGGAAAGAGGAGGAAAACAATTGTACTTCTTTATGTGAACATATTATCTTGTGATACAGTTATCTCTTCCAGAACAAGACATTAAAAATTAGTTAATGGACTTTTGTAAGCAAGGAGTACCTTAGAATTCGCCGGGTTCAACAACTTCCCTTTATAGACAATGATGCTGAGAAGCAAAGTACAGGAAATTCCCCGGTGGCCCAGTGGCTAGGACTCTGCACCTTCACTGCGGGGGGGGGGGGGGGGTGATCCCTGATCAGGGAACTGAGGTCTCACCAGCCGCTTCCTGCAGGGTGCCGTGTGACCAGAAAGACACTCAGACCTTCAGTGTCTCTGTCCTGTGCATTTCACTCACGCGCACCGTATGAACAGCATCACACAAGATGCTGTGACAAAGAAAGGGCTGTGGGGAGAGGCTGAGCCTGTTCAGCTGCAGAGCCCCTCAGTGGGCTTACATTTGTGCGTCACAGAAAATGCTTCTACGGTGGGAATGATTACATTGATAAACCTGATTTTTTTTTTCTTTTTAGGTGAGAGTTATGTGTGCGCGTCAAATGAGCCATTTCGTAAAGTGGACTACACCAAAAACGTTAATCCGAACTGGTCTGTGAACATCAAGGGTGGGACCACCCGCACGGCTCCTCCGTCCTCAGTGAAGAGCGAAGTAAAGGAAAGTAAAGATTTCATCAAGCCCAAATTAGTGACTGTGATTCGAAGTGGAGTGAAGCCTAGAAAAGCTGTGCGGATCCTCCTGAATAAGAAGACTGCTCACTCCTTCGAACAGGTCTTAACAGATATCACCGAAGCCATTAAGCTGGACTCAGGAGTGGTGAAGAGGCTCTGCACGCTGGACGGGAAGCAGGTAGGGTGTTTCTAGCGCCACACGCCCTGGCTTGCTTCTAAGCCCGCTCTGTCCCAGGGGAGTTCCCTAGTTAACAATATGAATGTCAGAGTTCACTAGAAATGATTCTCTTAGTTGTACTTGTGAGGAGCGTGTGCGTCTTGGTCTTTATCATGAAAAATGTAAGCAAGCGGCTTCCTTGTCTCTTTACCCAAGTATCTCTAAAGAGATGTAGAGAAATCTATCTTAAACTTTTTGAAGTATAGTGTTACTGTTGTTTAGCAAAGTGGTTCAGTTATGCATATGTATGTGTACACATTCTTTTTTAAATATTCTCTTCTGTTATGGTTTAATCATAGATACTGAATACAGGTCTCTGTGCTATGCAGTAGGGCCTTTTTGTTTATCCATTCTGTATATAAAAGCTTCCATCCACTGGCCTCAACCTCCCACTCTATGCCTCTCCCAGCCCCCTCCCCTTGGCAACCAGAGTCTCTTCTCTCGGAGAAGGCAATGGCAGCCCACTTCAGTATTGCCTGGAAACTCCCATGGATGGAGGAGCCTGGTGGGCTGCGGTCCATGGGGTCACTAAGAGTCGGACACGACTGACTGGCTTCCCTTTCGCTTTTCACTTTCATGCACTGGAGAAGGAAATGGCAACCCAGTCCAGTGTTCTTGCCTGGAGAATCCCAGGGATGGAGGAGCCTGGTGGGCTGCCGTCTATGGGGTCGCACAGAGTCGGACACGACTGAAGCGACTTATCAGCAGCAGCAGTCTGTTCTCTGTGTCCATGATTCTGTTTCTGTTTCATAGGTGTTCCTTTGTGTCATATTTTAGATTCCAAAAAGAAGTGATGTCATCTAGTATTTGGCGTTATTTTTCCGACTTCACTTTAGTACAGTAACCTCTAATAGCAGCCGTGTTGCTGCAGATGGCATCGCTCGCTTCTTTTTGTGGCTCTGTAATCCTCCACTGTGTATGTAGCGCATCTCTGTCCATTCCTCTGTCGGTGGACCTTTAGCGTGTTTCCGTGTCTTGGCTGCTGTGAGCATGGGGGTGCGTGCACCTTTGGAATCATAGTTTTCACTGGGTATATGCCCAGGAGTGGGATTGCTGGATCATATGATAATTCTGTTTGTGGTTTTCTGAGGAACATCCATACTGCTTTCCACGGTGGTTGTACCAACCTAGAGGGAAATGTGAACTTCTGAGGGAAGAATGTAAGTTGAAAAGGCTGCTACATGAAATGAAATATTCTCTATTTAAGAATAAAAACATCTGTTGACCAGTAGAGTCCTTATGAGTTTGGGTAAATCACAGAAGTAAAAATAAAAGATATTTAATGCTTTTAGGAAACTCTTTCCTGGCTACTTATGTATAATATAGAAAATGCGTTTCAAAAATGTACTTTCCTAGGAATGTTCGTGTGAGTTTCATAGGGAACAGTGGAGATAATTAAATAGCATTTCTGAAAAATCTACACAAATTATACAGGAATATGCAGGCCAGTTTATAGTAACAGTATACCAGGGAACCTAATATGCTAAAAAAAAGTTGAGTAGATAGCAAGAATTCGTGAATAGGAGATATACAAATATTGAGTTTCACCATCAGATTATCATTTCTAAAAAGAAACGTGAGATTTCCAAAGTGTATTTTTTCCTAATTTCAGTAGTTGTTTAGATTTACACTGTATTAAACATTGTAGTTTCCAGCATTCAGTTTGTTACTTTATTCCATTTTATTTCTTTCCTTGAACATACTTAATTTATTTTGAAGTGTTTGGCTTGTGTAGTGCTGAGAATGAATAATAAACACTGGAGCAATGTCTTCTGTAAAAACACAATTAGTTTCTAATTTTCTAAGACCAGATCTAGTTACTGGGTTGTTATCTTAAACATCAACAAAATTTTATACAATAGATTCTGAAAGCCCTAGTACATGATAGTGAGTTTACAGTGACTTTATTGATTAAAATTAATAGTGAGAAGGCATAACATTTCATAGAAGCCTGTCCTAAAATATGTTCACAATATGAATGGAAATAGACACTTTACATTTTAAGTTACTAGCACAGCACAGCTCGGAGAAGTCAATGGCACCCCACTCCAGTACTCCTGCCTGGAAAATCCCATGGACGGAGGAGCCTGGAAGGCTGCAGTCCATGGAGGCGCTAGGAGTCGGACATGACTGAGCAACTTCACTTTCACTTTTCACTTTCCTGCATTGGAGAAGGAAGTAGCAACCCACTCCAGTGTTCTTGCCGGGAGAATCTCAGGGACAGGGGAGCCTGGTGGGCTGCCGTCTATGGGGTCACACAGAATCGGACACAACTGAAGTGATTTAGCGGCAGCAGCAGCACAGCACAACACAAAACACCTTAAGATTCGTCTTGCAAGTAAGTGAAAAAAAAATTAGACCACAGGACAGAAAGGAGATTTGGTAAATCAAATAGCTGGTTGTTGTTGGACGCATAGGAGACAAGAAGTGGGAAGACACATGTTTAAGATACTGCTGCTGCTGCTAAGTCGCTTCGTCGTGTCCGACTCTGTGCGACCCCATAGACGGCAGCCCACCAGGCTCCCCCGTCCCTGGGATTCTCCAGGCAAGAACACCGGAGTGGGTTGCCATTTCCTTCTCCATTAAGATACCTAACAAAAGGAAAAATGAAAATCAAAGGTGCAACAAATTAGAAAACATAAATAGAGTATAACTGGAATTCAGTAAAGATTTTAAAAGCAGAAACCGATTTGGAAATCTCCAAATGAATGTTGTTCAGGGAAAATGTAAATAAACTATAGAAGTTGAACACCTAATTGAAATAGAAATCACTGAAATTTTTGTATTCAGAAAATTGTCTCTGAAAAAAGTCCAGGTATAAATATTTATATTTAAAAATGTTAAGTAAAGCACAAGCAACGTAAATCACCAACATATTAAAGACTATTGTTATGAGTAGACTTATGACAGAAATTAGAGAATGGCTTACTATTAAGAAACCGTTTCATACATGAGATCTAGAGGAAAAAGCAGAGTACACGCATTCCCAAACATTGTCGCAAAGGCATTGACAAAATACAAATCTATATTCTGTTAAAGATTTAGTAGTAAAATGGGGGATGAGCTCTTCAATACACTAAGAAAAGAAAAATTCTTACCTGAAACAAAAACCTATGTCAGTTCAGTTCAGTTCAGTGACTCAGTCGTGTCCGACTCTTTGTGCCCCCATGGACTGCAGCACGCCAGGCCTTCCTGTCCATCACCAACTCCCTGAGTTTACTCAAACTCATGTCCATTGAATCAGTGATGCCATCCAACCATCTTATCCTCTGTCGTCCCCTTCTCCTCCTGCCTTCAATCTTTCCCAGCATCAGGGTCTTTTCAAATGAGCCCATTCTTCACATCAGGCGGCCAGAGAATTGGAGTTTCAGCTTCAGCATTATTCCTTCCAATAAACACTTAAGACTGATCTCCTTTAGGATGGACTGGTTGGATCTCCTTGCAGCCCAAGGGACTCTCAAGAGTCTTTCCAACACCACAATCCAAAAGCATCAATTCTTCGGCGCTCAGCTTTCTTTATAATCCAACTCTCACATCCATACATGACTACTGGAAAAGCCATAGCCTTGACTAGACGAACTTTTGTTAACAAAGTAATGTCTCTGCTTTTTAATATGCTGTCTAGGTTGGTCATAACTTTCCTTCCAAGGAGCAGGTGTCTTTTAATTTCATGCCTGCAATCACCATCTGCAGTGATTTTGGAGCCCAAAAGACTAAGGTCAGCTACTGTTTCCACTGTTTCCCCATCTATTTGCCATGATGTGATGGGACTGGATGCCATGATCTTTGTTTTCTGAATGTTGAGCTTTAAGCCCACTTTTTCACTCTCCTCTTTCACTTTCATCAAGAGGATTTTTAGTTCCTCTTCATTTTCTGCCGTAAATGTGGTGTCATCTGCATATCTGAGGTTATTGATATTTTTCCCAGCAATCTTGATTCCAGCTTGTGTTTCATCCAGCTCAGCATTTCTCATGATGTACTCTGCATATGTTAAATAAGCAGGGTGGCAACATGCAGCCTTGATGTACTCCTTTTCCTATTTGGAACCAGTCTGTTGTTCCACGTCCAGTTCTAACTGCTGTTTCCTGACCTGCGTATAGGTTTCTCAAGACGCAGGTCAGGTGGTCTGGTATTCCCATCTCTTTCAGAATTTTCTACAGTTTATTGTGATCCACACAGTCAAAGGCTTTGGCATAGTCAATAAAGCAGAAGTAGATGTTTTCCTGGAACTCTCTTGCTTTTTCAATGATCCAGCGGATGTTGGCAATTTGATCTCTGGTTCCTCTGCCTTTTCTAAAACCGGCCTGATTATCTGGAAGTTCACGGTTCACATATTGTTGAAGCCTGGCTTGGAGAATTTTGAATATTACTTTACTAGCATGTGAGATGAGTGCAGTTGTGTGGTAGTTTGAACATTCTTTGGCATTTCCTTTCAGGGTTTGGAATGAAAACTGACTTTTTCCAGTCCTGTGGCCACTGCTGAGTTTTCCAAATTTGGTGGCATATTGAGTTCAACACTTTCATAGCATCATCTTTTAGGATATGAAATAGCTTGACTGCAGCCATGAAATCAAAAGGCTCTTACTCCTTGGAAGAAAAGTTATGATCAGCCCAGATAGCATATCAAAAAGCTGAGACATTACTTTGCCATCAAAGGTCCGTCTAGTCAATGCTATGGTCTTTCCAGTAGTCATCTATGGATGTGAGAGTTGGACTATAAAGAAAGACGAGTGCCGAAGAATTGATGCTTTTGAACTGTGGTGTTGGAGAAGACTCTTGAGAGTCCGTTAGACTGCAAGGAGATCCAACCAGTCCGTCTTAAAGGAGATCAGTCCTGGGTGTTCATTGGAAGGACTAGTGTTGAAGCTGATACTCCAGTACTTTGGCCGCCTGATGTAAAGAGCTGACTCATTTGAAAGGACCCTGATGCTGGTTAAGATTGAGGGTGAGAGGAAAAGGGGACAATGGAGGATGAGATGGTTAGATGGCATCACCAACTCAATGGACATGAGTTTGAGTAAACTCTGGGAGTTGGTGATGGAGAGGGAAGCCTGGCATGCTGCAGTCCATGGGGCCGCAAAGAGTTGGACACGACTGAGCAACTGAACTGAAACTATGGTGGAGGTAGTGAAGATAATGGTGACCTCCCTCAAAAGATCTCATGTATGTACTGCTGCAGTCCGTGCCCTCACCCTGCAGCAGGCCACCACTGACCGATGCCTTCACCGGAGGCTCCCAAACACTCAGAGGCAAGTCTCCTTTGGGTCACTGTTCCTTTCTCCTGGGTCCTGGTGCACAAGGTTCTGTTGTGCCCTCCAAGAGTGTATTTCCCAGTCTGTGTAAGTTCTGGCAGCTCTGTGGTGGGGTTAATGGTGACCTCCTCCAAGAGTACTTATGCCACCCCCACACCCAGAGCCCTTGTCCCTGCGGCAGACCACTGCCAACCCGTACCTCCGCAGGAGACGCTCACAGTGTTTACGAGTCCCTGGGGGACTTGCAGTCTCTGTGGGGTCCCCAGGTTTCTGTGGGGTCCCTGTTTCCTGCTCTGCACAAGGTTGTTTGATCCCTCTGAACGTCTCTGATAGGAATGGGGTTTGATTCTCAACACGACTTTCCCCCTCCTGCCAACTTGCTGGGGCTTCTCCTTTGCTCTTGGACGTGGGGAATCTCCTCACAGCCACTCCAGTACCTGCCATCTTACTGGGGTTTCTCTGACCTTGGACGTGGGGTATCTCCACACAGCTGGCCAGTGAAGCTCAGCAGCCGCCCCAGACCTTTAACATGGGATATCTCAAAAGCCCATGTATTGGAAAACAAATGAGTTCCAGGAAGTGTTTCTATGACAGTCAGGTACCTGGTAAGGATGCCTGATAACACCTGGTACTATCTCGTTGATTTTTGTTGTTGTTGCGTCGCTCAGTCATATTCGACTCTTTGTGACTCCATGGACTGGAGCACGCCAGGCTTCCCTGTCCATCTCCTGGAGCTTGCTCAAACTCGTGTCCATTGAGTCGGTGGTGCCATCAAGCCATCTCATCCTCTGTCATCCCCTTCTCATCCTTCAATCTTTCCCAGCATCAGAGTCTTTTCTGAGTCAGTTCTTCACATCAGGTGGCCAAAGTATGGAGCTTCAGCATCAGTCCTTCCAAAGAATATTCAGGATTGATTTCCTTTAGGATTGACTAGTTTGATCTTCTTGCAGTCCAAGGGACTCTCAAGAGTCTTAGCCAGCACTGCAGTTTAAAAGCAAGAGTTCTTTGGCACTCAGCCTTCTTTGTGGTTCAGCTCTCATCAACTCTCCTGATTTTTTTGTACTGATTAAATGCAGTTCCCTTAAGAATGTAAATGAGATTGTTTTGGAGTGAGGAGAGCAATACATGACAAAGTGGTTTTAAAAGTTAATCTGAAAAAATAAGCAGGAAAATTTTGGAAATAATGATTCATTGGCTGTCATGCTGCCAGATATCAAATCCACATCCTCATAACCATACCAAAAATAAGCTCCAGGTGTCTTAAACATATAGATGTCAAAATGAGACAAAAGAACAAAAGGATGATATGTCAGTAGTTGGAATGGGAAAGGATTTTCTAAGCATGGAAGCAGTGGAAAAATTAATTATGAAGGGAAGGTTGATTGGTTAGGCATAACAATTTTAAATTTCTAGATGTCAAGCAAAGATTATGTACATTTATATTGAGTCATAGTAGTTTAATATGAAAAAACTAACATTACAATGGAAAAAGGGCTAAACAGACAACTTGAGAAGATAGGATTATAAACTGTAAGCATAAAAAGGTTCAGTGTCACTAACAAAAATGTAAATTAAGGCAATGAGATATTATTATTACTATTTAAAGTTGATAGGTTTTTTTAAAGAAAATGTTATTATTTAATGTACGGTGAATTGACATTTCCAAAGAGTGGAAGTGTACTCCATCTCATCTTTATGGAAAGCAATTTTTTTGTATAACTTCAAAATATTTTTACTATTTATAGGAATTTGTCCTAAATAACTGAAGATACAAATGTAATCGTGCATAAAAATTTTCTAGCAATCAGATCAAAAGATTGGAAATAATTTAAAATCTCTAAAGTAGAAAGCAGTTAAATGGTATTACCATAAGATTTATGTATAGTAGGTATTGAAAATTGTGGTGGGGGAATATTTAAAGACAAAAGAAAATGTTAAGTGGAAAAAGCAAGGAAAAAACACTGTAGAATGTTTTCAGTTTTGTGTTAAGAAAAGTAGAGGGATAATTTTTTTTAACGAATTCAGAAGGCAACAAATTATAGTTACCATCAGAAATCAACATTTGCTGTTTTGATTTCCACTACTTCTTTCTCGTGTCTGCTCAGAAGCAGAAACTCAAGAACTGAGAAAGAAAATAAGACTGATTTCAATCAGATCATAGAAATTAAAACATTGAGTTAATCACTGAAATTTTGGCATGTGGTTATAGAATGTTACATGTATCATTTTTGTCACTGTTCATGTCTTAACAAGATTAAAACATTATTTCCCATGTGCAAAGAAAAGAGAGATTTTTAAACTTTGAAATAAAAAGTTGATTTGGAAAAATTATAGATTTCATTTTTGATAGACATAGCTTTGGTATATTATATTTTCAGATCACCAGGTACAGTTTAAAAACTGTAGTTTTCTGGGCATGGATTCAACATTTGTACTGTAGGTGGACTTACTATTTAAAACATCAAGTTTATCTTTTTGTTGGTTTATAAGTGTGAAGAGATTAAATCTTGCTTTGAAATAGCCATTTGTCTTGTGCTTAAGATTAATGCAAACCTTTAAGTGGTCAGTGTTCATTTTAATTTTTTTTCCCATAAAATGAATTTTTCAAAACTATCTGCTTTCTAAAAACTCTCAAGAAAAGAACAACTTTGCTTAGTTGGTGAGAAAGGAACTGAGATGTGTTCATGAATTGTCTCTGCACAAAATTTTAGACTATCTGCCTTGACTTTAATATTCTTTTTCCTGGTTACTTTCTACTCATATTTTGTTCTCACTTTAATTAGTCTGGTCTTTGACACGAGGATAGAGGTTAAACAGGTTGTAGGCAATTAATCAGTTCATCATGAACAGTGTAGTGATACCATTCTGACACCTGTGCTAGAGTTTTAAAGGGCCCTGGTTATCTTTTATGGCTTGAAAGCTTTTCTTGGTTGAAGAGGTACCGGTGTGCCATGTGCCTGTAAGCATTTATGTTGTAAAACCATGTCTGTGAAGTCTTTCCTCTCCTCTAAACCGGTGATCCCATCTTCCTAGTAGTATTATCTCCATTTATAAGCTCTGACTTGGTTAGTCTGATGTATTTTATGTCTCTTTGGAAAATCACTTAAGATAAAATCACATTTCAGGATTTTGTCCATGAGAATTCTTGGATTTTCTTTAGCATTAAGCTGTAGTGCTCAGCTGGGTGCACTTTTGCCTTTAGAGGACTTTGCAATGTCTGTGAGTCGTGCTTTGATGATCTTGACTGGCATTTAATGGGTAGGTGCCAGAGGAAACTGCTGACCCTCCTGCAATGCACAGGACAGCCACAGAATAATTCTTTGGGGTCCAAAATGTCCATAATGCTGAGATTCAGAAATCTTGGTGTAAAGTAAGTGAAATGCTTCAAAGGGAAATGATACTTATTAAAATATCAGCTTTGTTATCATTTAGGCCACATGCTCCAAGTTCGGTTTATTGCACACCTCATAGATGTTCTCATAATCTTTCTGTCCATTTTTTATCTAGCTGACGCAGGTGGGTTTGAATGTCACGGTCTATAGTCTTTATTCTCCTGGATTTCAGACTGTTGGTCTTCATTGTGCAAGGCTGACATACTGTTGGGTAGTATAGTTTCACACAGAATTACATAAAGATGTCCCATGTCGTTTTACCTGTATTTAAAGAGAATCCTAAGACACCAGGATTTAATTTTGTAAAATCTCAAGTATTTATACTCAAAAGTGATGTCTTAATTTATTATCAATTTTTAAAAATTATACAACCTAGGTGTTTGTAGATGGGATGACTAGAAAAAAGCATTTGTATAAATAGACGTCGTTACTATTCCCCTAAGTAGTTTTTTTTTTAATTTGAAATTAATCGATTAAATGCTTGACTTTTATTTTTGTTCTTAAAAACAAAATCTTCTTGAATTTTAAAATTGTTTAGGATGAGAAGGTTTACTTTTTAAATTTTGTGAAAATCAGAGTGCCTTTCTTAGAATAAACTGCAGCAGGGAGAGTTCTTTCTTAAAAATGTCTTTATTCTGTTAAGGGACTGAAAGGTCCAAATATAGCTTTTGTCCACATGTGTAAAAAATTCTAGCTTTTAGCTTTAACAGAAACAGCAGAGTTTGAATGTAAAAGAAACATATTTAGTGGAACTTTGGAACAAGTTGATTCTTGTCATGGGGAGAGGCAAAACAGACTCAGAAATTGCTTGCAGTTGACGCTTTGGGGGTAAAATGCTTCCAGACTTTGGGACCGGTGCCAGCCTTAGGATGCCCGTGTGCCGTGGGGCCTCTGTGGGGAACAATGGCATCCCCTTGGAGGGCATCCATCTTATCAGCTATCTTAGAGTTTATGAAGGTTTCCATCCTCCTTAAAAAGTTTTTTTCATGGGTACTATACTATGAATAATACTTCTTTTGTGTCTTTTCTCTTTCTAGCATCACATTTTTCTAGTGAAGATTCATTTCTTTGTAATGAGCCAACCATATTTATTTAAAGCAAAAAATCTCTTCTCTAAAATTGCTGCAGAAAAATCAAATGGTTGAATATAAATGTTTTCTATAATTCATCTAATCCTGATAGTCTTCTCCCTTGAGGTCAACGAGGACAGTTCGGTTTTAATTCTCACACTGCTCCCAGTGCCCGCATTTCCTTTTGTAGATACTAGAAATCCAGACAACAGTTTTTTGTCCTCCTAGATAAATTCACACCTCTGAATATGAATAGCTAATCTATCTCAAGTCATGGAAAATTTATTCCAATCAGGAATCAATAGACTGTGAGTAACGAGGAGGGTTTTTCAGTACAGCTGGGGTCCAGGTATAGAGAGGGAGAGAATGTTTGTTTGTTTTTCGATCCTTCATCTAAGCAGAAATCTCTCTTACTTTAAGAAGGAGGGGAAAGCTTAATCTTTGTTTTTTTTTTATGTAACAAATCCCGTTTTTCAAAGAGTGATCTGAAAGGTGGGAAGAAAGAGGGAGCATTTAGATATATTTAGATATCACTCTTCAAAGTTTATGTTTTGCTATTCTGATATCCATGGTATAGGCAATTTCCCCTGCCCTTAAATAATAGTTTTTCCCTTTTATGGGAAACAGTAGGAAAACACTGAAATTCAGTTAGTAATGACTGCAATTGCAAATTAGGAGAAAAGATACTTCAAAACAATTTTAGTTCTCAGTGAATTACGCAATGTAAAGTGTAGGTGAAATAAGAATGACATCACTGAAAAATCTTGTTTCCTTATTTATTCCTTTGATGTCCAAGTTAGAGTAATGCATAGAACATAAAGATTGTGTCAAATTAGTTTCACTTTTGTTATAAATGTATTTTTCATGATTATAATAATTATTAAAATATATAATTTGTCACATATGTATTGTGCAGTGCTTAGAGTAATAGCTTAGTTAGCTAATAGGATAGCTAGCTGCTTATGATGTCAAGCATTAATGTTATTCTTTGTATTAGTCTTCTCCACTAGTCCTCACAGCAGCCTTGAGAGTTAGGTATTGCAGTTTTTACTTAGCACTGGGCAAGCTGAAGTAGAGAAATCAAGTAACTTGCTCAGAATCATGCACTGGGGTTCATACCCAGAGAGAATGGTCCTGGATTCCATACTTTTCACAGCTACACTATATGCTCTCTGTGGTCAGGCTTTGGGAAAGGGTTCAGTGATATGATTAATAATGATGAGGGACAGGACAAATAACTAATAAGCTAAGCGGCTTATGTCAAAAAATTTTTTTTAGGTTTTAGCATGATGCAGTTTTACCTGGGATTTCCTAAAATCTGTGTAATATGAGGTGGTATGGTTAAATTATATTTTGAGTCAGTCAGTCATTTCACTTGTTCAGTCATGTCCGACTCTTTGCAACCCTGTGGTCTGCAGCACGCCAGGCCTCCCTGTCCATCACCAACTCCTGGAGCTTGCTCAAACTCATATTCATTGAATTGGTGATGCCATCCTATCATCTCATCCTCTGTTGTCCCCTTCTCTTGCCTTCAGTCTTTTCCAGCATCAGGGTCTTTTCAAATGAGTCAGTTCTTCACATCAAGTGGCCAGAGTATTGGAGTTTTAGCTTTAGCATCAGTCCTTCCAATGAATATTCAGGACTGGTTTCCTTTAGGATGGACTGGTTGGATCTCCTTGCAGTCCAAGGGACTCTCAAGAGTCTTCTCCAACACCACAGTTCAAAATCATCTATTCTTTGGTGCTCTACTTTCTTTATGGTCCAACTCTCACATCCATACATGACTGCTGGAAAAACCATAGCTTTGACTAGATAGACCTTTGTTGGCAAAGTAATTGCTTTTTAATATTCTGTCTATGTTGGTCATAGCTTTTCTTTCAAGGAGCAAGCATATTTTAAATTTCATGGCTGCAGTCATCATCTGCAGTGATTTTGGAGCCAAAGAAAATAAAGCCTGTCACTATTTCCATTGTTATATTTTGAGTAGGATCTGAAAAGTGAAAAAAAAAAATAGGTGAAGGAGTGATTATATGCTTGACAAAAGATGCCTCAGTGTTATTTTATAGATTAAAAAAAATAAATGTGACATTACAGAAATTTAGAAAATACAGGAAAGGCTAAAAGTACAATCTTTCCACTTTAGCACTTTGTTTTCATAATCAAGTGTTTTATCAATATTTTCATTTACACACGTTTCATTTAAGAGGAAACTATTCAGATAAAATCAGTTGGAAAATGCAAAAGATTCAGGGAAATGTGAAGAATGAAAGGTTTTTTCCATGTCTGCCCTGCTTCCCCAGTCTCACTCTACTTCTTAAAAGGAACCATCTAATAACAGTTTTGTTAATGCAATTTATTTTTGTTTTTATTTTTCATGGTACAGAAAGGCTTTAATGTAAGTTTACATATAGTATATTGCATCTAGTGGTTAGGAACACAGTGATAATTTTCAGACATAAAAGGAATAATGGTGAATATTTATTGAGTACTTACTGTACTATACTTGATACATGTTATATCACTTAATTCTCACAAAAATCATTGAGGTGGATACTATTTTATTACTTTTCTATCCCTGTAAAGCACAGACATTACTTTGCTGACAAAGGTCCATATAATCAAAGCTGTGGTTTTTTCAGTAGTCATGTATGGATGTGAGAGTTGGACCATAAAGAAAGCTGAGCACTGAAGAACTGATTCTTTTGAACTGTGGTGTTGGAGAAGACTGTTGAGAGTTCCCTGGACTGCAAGGAGATCCAACCAGTCCATCCTAAAGGAAATCAGTCCTGAGTACAAATTAAACTGATGCTGAAGCTGAAACTCCAACTTTGGCCCTCTGATGCAAAGAACTGAGTCATTGGAAAAGACCCTGATGCTGGGAAAGACTGAAGGCAGGAGAAGAAGGGGACGACAGAGGGTGAGATGATAGGATGGCATCATCAACTCGATGGACATGAGTTTGAGCAAGCTCTTCGAGTTGGTGATGGACAGGGAAGTCTGGCATTTTGCAGTCCACGGTGTTGCAAAGTGTTGGGCACGATTGAGCAACAGAGCTAAACTGAGTGGATGAGAACTGTCTCAAAGAGGTGATGTAACTTAACCAGGGTTGCAAAGCTCATTTAAATGCATATGTACGCACAGTGTTTACATAACATGAATTTTACACGTACTCATGTATCCTGCTTTTCTCATTTGTTAATCATACTCTTTCTGTCATATAATTGGCACATTGCATACTTAATGACTGAACCTAATGGTCAGTTGTCTCAGTAGACTGTCATTTCTCTAACTTATTGTTGGACATTTGGGTTTCCAGCGTCTCGTTTTTTTTAATCCTGTGATCCTGTTGCTACATATAGATTTTAACATTACTAGATCAGTTGATCAATTAGATCAATTCCCTTCTTAGGATGCATTGCTAGAGGCATATTCCAAGAAGAGATTTTTAGGTATTTGGGGATACCAGAGATACAGTCAAAGCTGTCGACACAAAGTTGTCTAGATGGCAGTACTCCTGGTATGTGCCCCAGTGTTTCTGAAGCTAGGAAACACTTCAGAGTGGATTAGATAGGACAGCCAGGTAAAGTGGTCATACTTGATTTCTTGCATGGAAAAATGTACTTTATGCAAAATACCTGTTGTGTAAATCGAAGCCCATATGCATTCCTCTTACCACCTTTGTGCTTGCTGTTCTAGAGAGAAGTTTAAGGAGAAAAACCAGTTGACCTGTGTTTATCAGTTGTGTATTCAAGGCGAGTGCCAACCAACCAGTGTTAAAGATGTTGAGCTTATTAGTAGGGAGAAACTATTTTTTTAAAGCAAGTAGCCCACATTATGGTACTATGTCACCTTAATCTTGAACTAAAAACCTATCATTTCATTCAGTTTTTTTTAAAATAATTTTTGCCTAGATGCCAAAAGTCCCATGAATATATTTCTGATATTTAGTGAAGTCAGGTAACTTTTAGCTTTATGATACTTTGACTCAGAATTGAGTCAAGGATATTACTTGGAATAGTTACTTTGTAAAGTTTATTGCTTTTAGTCATAGCTAACTCTTGGATTTGTTTTGTTGTTTTTGTATGCTATCATGAGTGTCTACTGATCACAATTTCTACCAATATATATAATATATAATAGTACTTTAGAAGTTTTACTGGATTTTATGCAAAGTTCATTTATTCATCATGCCTATGGTAATAGCAAGGACAGGTGCAAAGTCAGCATGGTGTTTTAGAATTTACAGTTGAGATAGGAAATTATTTAGTATAGCTTTCTAATTTTATAGATGAGGAATCTTTCAGGGCTCGTAATAACTTTTGAGGACGTGATGAAATGTGTGATTTTTTTCTTCCAAGTAAAGCCTGACTCAAAATTTTATGTATGATCAGCTAGTTTGCAGTTTAAGAAACTCTTCTTTGGCCTGTTTTACTCTGATCCCTTTAGTTGGGGGAACTGTTTACTTTCAGCCTTAAAATCATTGATTTTCCTTGAGAGCAAAAGTTAAGCTTGATCATGGTCATCCACATTCTTAGAGTGCTGTCTCATAGAAGAGGAATTAATTGGATCTAAACTAAAAATTACTTTATGAAGAAAAATAGTGCCAGAGTCTTTACTTGCTTTTTTAGTAACGCTGTGCAATCTCCTGGATTTAAAAAATTAACCTCTTGCATTTCGCTTAAGTAAGGAGGAGCACCACATTTAACAGTTAAGACTAGCTTTCATGAATATTCGGTGTGTGTGTAATTTTAGAACTTTTAACTGTAGCCTGATGCAGCTGCCAGACTCCCAGCAAAGTGTTGGAAAGCCCATAGTCATTAGAGGTTCGCCTCCACAGAAGTTTAATTTTCTGGGCCTGAGGATTGTTAGAAATGAAGTAACACATACCCAGAAGGAGCATTCTGCTTTGCCATATGCATTTCAGGGTATAAGACTTGAAATAGTAAAGTTTATTTTAAAGTTTCTTTTTTTGTTTTGTAATGGTTTATGGCAAGCTTTTCTAAATGTGAGCATAAAGACACTTGATTGTATTTTTAAATATTGCTCTTTGTTTGCCCACATGGTAAGTCATTAAATGCCATTTTAAGTGTGAGTTGTGGAAGATATCTAAATATTATATCTATGTATTGGTACTTATTAAAATGACATCAATTACACTATTGTGTTTCTGAAGAATTAAGTTTAACCTAGTGTTTAGTATCACTTACATGTTTTTAGTGGTAAATATTATGGTTACACATGCTATTGTGAAAATGAAAATTAAAGAGACAGTATTTTTAATGAAATGCAAAATTGTGTAAATGGAAACTTGTGAAAGCCTAGTTATGTGATCCACATTTTAATGTGTTATGTGTCTTTTCACTGAATACAGTCCAGATTTTTGCATGCAGATAAAATGTATGACTCTTCTAGAAGGTTTGTAGTGATTCTCACTTCTAGAGCATTCCTGCCTAGGCCACATTGGTTCATCAAGGTCTTAATCACTTCTTGAACTTCTAGGAGTTAAGAGAGTTGACATCAGTGTGATTTATGCCCGTAAGTAGCTGATTATATGCACTGGAATCAGAAAATGCAAATTGAATTTGATTTAAATATATTCGTTTCCTATATTGGGCTTCCGTGGTGGCTCAAACGGTAAAGAATCCGCCTGCAATGCAGGAAACCTGGGTTCAATCCCTGAGTCAGGAAGATCCCCTGGAGAAGGAAATGGCAACGCCCATTCCAAATTCTTGTCTGGAGAATTCCATAGAAAGAGGAGCCTCACAGGCTACAGTCCATGGGGTCACAGAGTCGAGCGTGGCTGAGCGCACATGTGCATACAGGGATTCAGTGACTTTCTGATTCAATGGTCTTGACTGGGGAGTAATTTTGCCCCAGAGTAGGACACGTGGAAATCTCTGCAGACATTTTTGGATGTTGAAACTGGAGTGGGAGGAATGGGGGAGTATGTGCTCCTCACAAGTAACGGGCAGAGGCCAGCAATGCTGGTGTGTGCCTCCCAGCACACAGGGCATCCCTTCACCACAAATAATTATCTGGTTGAAAACGTCAGTAGTGCTGAGACTGAGGAACCATGGCCTACTTTAATGGATGTAAAGTAGGAAAGAAGTGGAGTATTGAGGGAAATGCAGATGGTTTTGGAATGGCCAGCATGAGGGATGGAAGTAGATACCTATGGTCGAGTGTAGGGTTTGAAACTAAAAAGTTAGTCAAGGGAAGGTTATGCACAGGGTACACTGCATTTCTTATCTGTGACAGATTGTCACTGAAGAATGGTAACAGGATTGGGCTTGCATTTTATAAACAATGTTTACTCTGGAGAGTGTAAAATGAGTTCACAAAGATGAGCAGCCCTAAAGGACTGAATGTCCCCAGAAGCTGTCTCAGATAATATTATTTCAAAGGTGTAATATATTTTAGAGTTTCCAAAATGCTTATGGGAGTTACTTCCTAAACTCTATCCCATATAGGAAGCAGACATTCCCTAAGATATTTAAGGAGTTTCAGGGGGTACAGATTTGGTTTTAGCAGGAAATGAGAAAGAATGGGTCAGTCATGAGGTCTCTTTAAGTCAATGGACAGATAGCATCATTTGGTTGGAGATTTTCTAAAATCCTCATAGTGACTGGAAGTAAGTAACATTTTATCAATATTAGTGTTTAAAAAAGAGCATTAATTTTCCCTGTGCTTTTTATCTTATCACATTATTTGAGATGTTTGTGGCAGAATGGGTATAGGGATTGTTGCCAGAAGTAGTTTTGGAATGTGGGTAAACACTACCTTTCCATCTGATGCAAAGAACTGACTCACTGGAAAAGACCATGATGCTGGCAAAGATTGGAGGCAAGAGGAGAAGGGGAGACCGAGGATGAGATGGTTGGATGGCATCACCGATTCAGTGGACATGAGTTTGAGCAAACTCCAGGAGACAGTGAAGGACAGGGAAGCCTCGCGTGCTGCAGTCCACGGGGTTGCAAAGAATCGGACACGACTGAGTGGCTGAACAAGTGTCTTTCCTCATGTGATGCTGGCCCTGTGGATGCTCTTTCTCCTCCTTTCACAACACGCACCTGACAAGATCAGGGGATGTATGACCAGGAGGCACATTTATGTTTGGGAGCACCTGTTACTGCAGTATGGAAAGTCCTGCCGTATTCTGTCCCTGGGAACATGCTTGCAAATGACTTAAAAGATGATCACTGTGACAACTAGGAAACATGAATACAAAAGCGCTTCTTGGTAGCAAAAGAAAAGGTACTCTCCCTTAAAATTATTAGCATGGCATAGAAGGTAAATGGTTCCGTCTTCATGAACCAGGTCATGATAGATCTATTAGAATACTTCAGAACCTTTAATAGCTTTAAAAAAGTGAACACTCCTGTGCTTTGGCTAATAAGATGTGTCTTCAGAAATATACTGATGAAAGTCAGTTGTTGAACTATTTTTGCTTTATCTTCCTAAAATCAAAGATAATTTTATTTCTTCCTAGAATCAAACTTTTCTTCTTTACTCATGGATGTAGAAATTGCTTTGAAGAGGAGCCTGATCTCCATTAAATGATTTGACGTTTCATGCAGCTGTACGTGGGGTTTTCATGCTGATATATTTAGGCTAATTTGATGACAAGCGGTGTTGTATTGTTTATGCTGTACAGTGACTCTTGGTTAATGGCTTCCTCAAATGATGCTTAGAGCAATTAAGGCAACTATATGGAGAAGGAAATGGCAACCCACTCCACTGTTCTTGCCTGGAGAATCCTAGGGATGGGGGAGCCTGTTGGGCTGCCGTCTATGGGGTCTCACAGAATCGGACACAACTGAAGTGATTTAGCGGCAGCAGCAGCAGCATGGAGAAATGAAAGAGTGGGATTAAGTCCATGGACTTTTCTCGTAGAAGGTTTTTTTTCCTTCCACGTATATAGGTATCTTGGAGAAGATGATGGCACCCTACTTCAGTATTCTTGCCTGGAGAATCCCAGGGACGGAGGAGCCTGATGGGCTGCCATCTATGGGGTCGCACAGAGTCAGACACGACTGAAGCAACTTAGCAGCAACAGCAGTTAGCAAACATCCAGTCTACCTAATGAACCTGTAATACTGAGGCTCAAAAGTACTCAATATGTATTCACTTCGAACTTCTGAATGCTCACCTGCTCAACTCATTCAAATGAAGTGACGTCTCTGTTCTTGAGGGGTTTATACTCTAAGTGGTGAAGAAATATAAAACACAAGATGTAATTAGACATTGACAAAGGCCTGGTAGATAGGGGTCTTCAGCTAAAGAATAGATGTGTGAACTGGAGGAGTTGGGAAGAGTTCATGAAGAAATAAGGATTCCCTGTTAGCTCAGCTGGTAAAGAATCCTCTGCAACGCAGGAGACCTCAGTTTGATTCCTGGGTTGGGAAGATCTGCTGGAGAAGAATAGGCTATCCACTCCAGTATTCTTGGGCTTTCTTGCTAGCTCAGCTGGTAAAGAATCTGCCTGCAATGCAGGAGACCTGGGTTTAATCCTTTGGTTGGGAAGATCCCCTGGAGAAGGGAAAGGCCACCCACTCCAGTGTTCTGGCCTGGAGAATTCCATGGACTGTATAGTCCATGGGGTCGCAAAGGCTTGGACATGACTGGAAGAAATAGGATGTAAATTGTATTATGGGTGGGGAGGCTGATCTAGAAGGACTGTTCCCGCCAGATACACACATACACAACAGCAGTAAGGGAAAAGAAAGCATGAAAATGAATGGCAGTGCTAAGGGAAAGTAATGTCAGGCCATAGGAGGAACGGAGTTTGAGAAATTGGAGGGAGGAGTGGACTTAAGTTCAAAGAAAGAGCAGGGGGGAGAGGGACTGTCAGCTTTTGATGAAATAGCAGTGTGTTAAAAATCTGCTTTGGAGGGACTTCCCAGGTGGTCTAGTGGTTAAGACTTCCCTTCCATTGCAGAGGGTACAGGTTTGATCCCTGGTCGAGGAGCAAAGATCCCACAAATCTCAAGGCCAAAAAAGAAAAAAGAAAAAAAAAAAACAATAACCATAAAACAGAAGCATATTGTAACAAATTCAATAAAGACTTTAAAAAAATTTATTAAAAAAATCTCCTGTGGGGTTAGCGTGCCGCCGGACTGATTTTGGAATGGAAGGAGAAGGACTGCACAGCCCATCAGAAGAGCTTCCCCGCAAACAGGGTTTGGTCCAAAGTGGCCTGGCAGAAGTGGGACGGAGAAAACGACGGGAAGCAGAGAATCCAGGCTGAATGGGTGTGAAAAGAGTATGCCGCTGTCCTTCATTCAATCACTGAGCCACGGAGCTGGCTACAGGCCTGTCACAGAAACCCTTCAAAGCCCTGGCTTCCTAAGGGGCCACCAAAGTTGGAACAAACAGAAATATCAGGGACCCAAAGTGTAGCTTCTGCAGTAAGTTGATCTTTTTATTAAAGGCACATGGAAGTTCGTTATTATGTTTGAGGTGGAAAAAAGCCTAGTACATTCCCATCCAGGAATAAATTAAACCAACTTATCTTTTTAAATACCCACTTCATTTTATGTTAGCCGCTTCCGTGGTGACTCAGACGGTAAAGCATTTGTCTGCAATGCCGGAGACCGGGGTTCTATCCCTGGGTGGGGAACATCCCCTGGAGAATGCAGTGGCAATCCAGAGTCCTCTTGCTTGGAAAATCCCATGGACAGAGGAGCCTGGTGGGCTGCAGTCCATGGGGTCACAAAGAGTCGGAAGCGGCTAAATGACTTCACTTTCAATGAGCTAGCAATAACATTTTTGTTTAATTCCATATCACAAATTGCTTTTGTGAGAGTTTTGTGTTTTTTTTTCCCAGTAGATGTTCTTTGTGTGAAGAAAACAAACTGTTGTTTTTTACCTAAGTAAAATTTAAGCCTAGTTTATGTAGCATATATCCTTATTTTGCTGTTAACCTGAAAACGTGAGAAAGAGCTGCTTTGTGCCTGGAGTGGACTTTTCAGATGTGTAAGAGCCCATGAAACTGTTCTGTGAGAAAGATAGCTGAGGTCCACGTATCTGGACCTCTTAGTTGACCCTGCAACCATCCTCGGTTACCAGAGTTGCTGTTGTTAGAAACCTTTTTTCTAGAGGCAGCAACGCTGTAAGAATCCTGGGCAGCCATCCTCAGACCGTGCCACCATTAACTTGGTAACCATTCGTTTGTTTCCTATGCCTGTGACTCTGTTTTGTAAATAGATTTGTAAATGAATGTTTTGTATCATGCTTTTTATTGCGCAAGTAAGTAACGTCTTACGATGTTTATCTTTCGCTGTCTCACTGACTTTACTTAGTACGATGACCTCTAGATCCATCCACTTTACTGCAGGTGGCATTATTTCATTCTTTTTTTATACTTTTTTTAATTGATTACTTTACAGTATTGGCTTGATATCTGTCATACATCAACATGAATTAGTTATCCGTTGTGTCTATGTGTATATCACATCTTCTTTATACATTCATCTGTTAATGAACATTTCGTTTGCTTTTATGTCTTGGCTATTGTAAATAGTGCTGCCATGGACACTGAGGTGTGTATGTCTTTTTGAATTACAGTTTTCACCTTTTCCAGATATATCCCCAGGAGGGGGGTTGCTAGATCTTATGGTGACTGTATTTTTATTTTTAGTTTTGTAAGGAGCCTCCATACTGTCTTCCACACTGGCTTTACCAGGTTCATTTCCACAAGCAGTGTATGAGGGTTCCTTTTTCTCCACACTCTCTGCACCATTTATTATTTGTAGGCTTTTTAATGATGGCCATTCTGACTGGTGTAAGGTGTTACCTCCTTGTAGTTTTGATTCACATTGCTCTAACAATAGTGATAATGAACATATTTCCATATGCCTGTTGACTGACTGCATTTCTTCCTTGAAGAAATGTCTGTTTAGGTCTTCTGTCCATTTTTTGATTTTTTTTTCATATTAAGCTGTATGAGCTGTTAATATATTTTGCAAATTAAGCCCTTATTGTTTGCATCATCTGCAAATATTATATCCCATTCTGTAGTCTGATTGTTAATTTTGTTTATGATTTTCTTTGCTCCTCAAAACCCTTTAAGTTTTATTAGATCTCATTTGCTTACTTTTGTTTTTATTTCCATTGCTCTAGGAGATGGATTCAAAAAAGTACTGCTGTGATTCATGTCAAAAAGTATTCTGTGTTTTCCTCTAAGAGTTTTATAGTATTTGGTCTTAAATTTAGGTTTTTAATCCAATTTTAAGCTCATTTTTATATGTGGTATTACAGAATTCTAATTTCATTCTTTTACGTGAAGCCATCCAGTTTCCACAGCACCCCTTACTGACAAGATTGTCTTTTCTCAGTTGTACATTCTTGCCTGCTTTGTCATAAATGAATTGACTGTAAATGCATGGGTTTATTTCTGGGCCTTCTATGCTGTTCCATTGATGTATGTATCTGTTTTTGTGTTGGCACCATACTGTTTTGATTATTGTTGCTTTGTAGTATTGTGTGAAGTCAGAGAGCCTGCTTCCTCCAGCTCTGTTCTTTCTAAGCATAGTTTTGGCTATGCATGGTCTTTTGTGTTTCCAGGCAAATGAAAAATTTTTTTGTTCTAATTCTGTGAAAAATGCTGTTTGGTAGCTTGATAGGGATTGCATTGAAACTGTAGATTGGTTGGGTAGTATGGTCATACTAGCGATATTGATTTTTTCCAATTCAGTAGCACACTTAATTCTTTCATCAGCATCCTATCATTCACAGAGTACTGGTCTTTTGCCTCCTTAGGTAGGTTTGTCCTAAATGTTTTTTCTTTTTGATACAGTGTTAAATAGGATTGTTTCCTTAATTTCTCTTTCTGGTACTTAACTGTCAGTATATGAGAAATGCAGCAGATTTCTGTATGTTAACTTTGTATCCAGCAATGTTATATAATTAATTGATGAGCCCTAGTAATGTTCTGAAAGTGATTTTGGGATTTTCTATGTATAACATCATGTTTTCTGGAAACAGTGACAGTTTCACTTCTTACTTTGCAATTTAGATTCCTTTTATTTCTCTTTCTGATTTCTGTGGCTTGGACTTCCAAATTATGTTGAATAAAAGTGGTGAGAGTAGGCATCCTTCTCTTGTTCCTGATCTTCAAGAAATGCTTTCAGCTTCTTATTCTTGAGCTTGTTAGCTATGGGTTTGTCATATATGGCCTTGACTGTGTATTCAGGTCAGTACAGTTGCTCAACATGTCTGACTCTTTGAGACTACATGAACCGCAGCATGCCAGGCCTACCTGTCCATCACCAACTGCAAGAGTCCACCCAAACCAGTGTCCATCGAGTCAATGATGCCATCCAACCATCTCATCCTCTGTCGTCCCCTTCTGCTCCTGCCCTTAATCTTTCCCAGCATCAGTCATTTGAAATGAGTCAGCTCTTCACACCAGGTGGCCAAAGTATTGGAGTTTCAGCTTCAACATCAGTCCTTCCAATGAACACCCAGGACTGATCTCCTTTAGGATG